>JZKD02S0389496.1:362629-381735 GCA_000966675.3 Picea glauca | reverse complement strand
CAATCTCCCCCTTTGGCATTGATGGAAACACTCTGATGCAATACTGAAATCATATCACTCATTCTCCCCCTGGAACCATGCCTTTTCCCTCTGTATCTGATAAATATGCTCCCCCTAGAACCATGCCTATGTCCTCTACCTTTTTTCTATGCATATGATAAATCTCTCCCCCTTTGTCATCAATGAAAAAGGTATCTTTCCATCCATGGTTTCTCCCCTTGATAGACTATCCTCTTATGGTGCTTCCTCATGTAAATCTAAGACATATAAGATAAGAATTCAAAAAACATTCATTTTGGAGTAGAAATAACTCCAAGTCTCTGATGAAGATATTCAAAGGATTACCGTGGAAGTGGTTTTGTGAACATGCCTGCCACTTGTTATTTTGTGCCCACATACTCAACTCTGATGTTCTTTTCTGCTACCTACTCCCATAGAAAGTGATACTTGATTAAAATTTTCTTCGTCTTGGAGTGCATCATCGGGTTCTTTGAGATACTGATGGCACTTGTATTATCACAATAGATGGGAATGGGCTCATCATACTCAACCTGTATATCTTTCAGAGTTTGTTTCATCCAAAGAACATGTTTACAACATGATGTTGCTGCAATATAATCTGCCTCTACTATAGATAAATATATTGGTGATTGTTTCTTTCTTAGCCATGTTACTAAACACTCACCCAAGTAGAACGTTGCTCCATTGGTGATTCGTCGATCATCAATAAAACCTACCCAATCTTCATCTATGTAGGCAATAAGTGATATATCCTTTCCTTTTGGATACCATAATCTAAACTCTTATGTTCCTTTGAAATATCTAAAAATCCTCTTCACTGCTAACACATGTGACTCTTTTGGTGTTTCTTGAAATCGTGCCACCTGTCCAACTACCTTCATTACATCTGGTCTGTATGTTGTCACATATAGTAGGCTTCCAATCATTGACTTGTTTTTCTTTGGATCTGTAGACTTCGAATCATCATCTTTGTTCAACTTGCATCTG
Organism: Picea glauca; assembly: GCA_000966675.3. Lineage (NCBI taxonomy): Eukaryota > Viridiplantae > Streptophyta > Pinopsida > Pinales > Pinaceae > Picea > Picea glauca. Next base: position 380,727 of record JZKD02S0389496.1, on the reverse strand, counting down.
GTTTGCATTGAACTGATGACTGGTTTTTAATATTCCATTCAAAACCTCTTTAACATTTTTATGATATAATTGGTTTGAGAAATAAATATTCCTTGGTTTCTTTGACATATTTGAAGTCCCAAAAAGAAGGATAGTTCTCCAAGTAACGACATTTCATATTCATTATGCATATATTTTGCAAATTTTAGGCTTAACTTGTCATCATCACTACCAAAAATAATATCATCAACATAAAATTCAATTAATAAAATATTACCTTGACTTACCTTGATGTAGAGGTTGTTGTCTTCACTTCCTTTTCTGAACCCTTTCTATTGTAGATACTTATCCAGTCTAGAGTACCATGCTCTAGGAGCCTGTTTTAGACCATGCAAGACCTTCTTTAATTTACACACATAATATGCATTCTCCGACAACAGAAATCCTTCTGGTTGTTCAATGTAGACTTATTCTTCAAGTTCCCCATTTAGAAAAGATGATTTTACATCCATCTAATATACTTTAAATAGGCTAAAAGAAAACAAATTTCTTCTATTATTGCAACTGAGGAAAATGTCTCTTCGAAGTCGATTCCTTCAATCTGTGCATATCCTTTACATAGCAATCTAGCTTTCTCCCTTGTAACTTGTCCATCTTCATTTAATTTATTCTTGAAAACTCTTTTTGTGTCGATCACATTATTATTCTTTGGTCTTGGAACCAATTCCCAAGTTTCATTTTTCTCTATTTGATCCAATTATTCATCCATGGCCTTATTCAAAAATTCATCCTTGTTGGCTTCCTCAAAACAGTTTGGTTCAATTGTAGATAAGAGTGCTAGGTGTGCTTGTTATGGTGAATGAATTTTTCTTCTAGTCTTAACTCCTTTATCTTTATTTCCAATAATTTGATCTAAAGGATGATTCTTCTGTACTTGTTCTGAAGGTGTCTTTGGAGATACTTGTTGAACTTGCTCTTTTGTTTCTGTCGCATTCTCTTCATCTTCCTCTTCGACTTCATTTTCTACTTCTTCTTAGAAAAGTTGTTCCATTGATTTTTTTTCTTCTTCTTTTGATTATGGTCTTCTTGTTTCATCAATTGTTACGTTGATGCTTTCCACAACTTTTTTTAATCTTAGATTGTAACACTTGTATGTTTTCCTTGTACTTGAGTAACCAACAAGTACTCATTTTTCCACACAAGAGTCAAACTTTCCCATTCTTCCATCTTCTCTTTTGATGTAGCATTTGCTTCCAAAAACTCTGAAGTGCTTCACATTTGTTGGTCTTCCTTTCCATAGCTCATAGGGAGTTTTATCAATGTTGTTTATGAGAATTACTTTGTTTTGAATGTGAACTGTTGTATGCACTGCCTGTGTCCAAAATATATCTTTCAATTTTGAATCCATTAGCATTGTTTGAGCCATTTCATGTACTGTCATGTTCTTTCTTTCAACAACTCCATTCTATTGAGGTGTCCTAGCAATGGAGAATTGGCTTTTTATTCCATGACTGTTGCAGTAGTCCATAAATTCATTTGAAGTGAACTCTCCTCCATTATCATATCTCAAGCATTTGATTCTTGAATCCATCTCATTTTCAACCATTTCCTTGTAGATCTTGAAGTTTTTAAAATCTTCTGACTTGTTCTTGAGAAAGAAAACTACAGTCATTATTGTATAATCATCAACTAATAACATAGAGTATCTCTCACCTTTTAATCCCTTTGTTGTAGTTGGTCCAACTAGATCAGTGTGCATAATTTCCAGTGGTCTTGTTGTTGAATATTCCTTTGATTTGAACATGGTCTTTGTTTTCTTTCCTTGTTGACAATGCTTACATAAAGTGTTAGTTGGTTTCGTGATCTGGGGAATTTCTCTAACTGCTTCTCTTTTGCTGAATTTGACAAGGTTGTCAAAATGTATGTGACCCATTCTTCTATTCCATAACCAAATTTCATCTTCCTTTCCTATACAACACTTTTCATTTCCAATTTCACTTAACACATATATGTTGTTTGAAGTTCTAGCAGTTGTACCGACCAATTTCCCTTAACCTTCTCTTATTATCTCACACTTTTGTGAATCGAAAGTAACTTATGACCTTGGTCACACATTTCACTCACACTTAGAAGATTAAGTTTCATATCTTCTACCAGTAGAACATTTTGTGCCTTTTCATTCTTGTTCCCAATTCGGATTGTGCCTTCTCCAATGATTTTGGCTGAATTATCATTTCTGAAGGAGACTGGTCCATTTCTTTCCTTTCGCAATGTAAGAAATTTGTCTCTATCACCTTTTATGTGTTTTGAACACCCACTGTCAACATACCATTCATGTTTCTTTTTCTTATCTTGTAGAGAGACTATGCATTCTTCATTTCTATACTAATCTTTCTTTCTTATCCATGTTGTTTTATGAGGTTCTTGTCTGTGACTGTTGTTATTCTGTTCAATTTTTTTAGGAGGGACTGTCATTCTGCAATATTTGGCCACATGTCTAAAATTGTTACATTTGTAACATTACACTTCAGTGCTCAAAGATTCAAATATGTTGTAACTTCTTCTTTGTGTTTCACTAGGTCTTCTTGAATAACCCCTTTGTGTATGACTCTCAAAGTTGTTATTGTTCATTTTGTTAGCTCTACAATTCAAGGCTTTATGTCTAAAATTATTACATGCATAACATAGACCAAAAAATATAGTTTGATACTTGGGAGTTGAATATCTTCTGAAAGGATGTGATATTATAAATCCTTATTCTTCTTGAGGCCTTTCTGTCTATTGTTGATTCTGAAATCTGAATCTTCTCGGTGAAGGAGTGTCCCTGTAATCTTCCTTGTATATCTTCATATCCCCTTTGATTGTTTCTGCATAGATTTTTGGATTTGTTTATTTCTCTGTTGTTTTGGAGTTTCATCCATTTTCTGTCTGATTGTATCCAAGTCCAGACTTGTCAAGATGAAATATTTTACTGTTGATAATGTCATCCAAAACTTTTGAGCTATTCTGAATATTTTTCTTTTGAATATCCTTTGTTAGTGTGACAATCTTTGCTTCCAATTTTCCAATGATCTTATCATTTTCTTCTAGTTATTCTTTGAGTGATTCTTCAATTCTTTTATATTCTTCAATTTTGTGATCATTTGTTCTAGTTCTCGAGTGTCCATTTTCTTGTCTAGTTATGCTTGTAGTTTCTTGTTTTTCTTCTTTTCTCTTCTGATAACTTCTATGGAACACATTAATTCTTCTCGATAGTCAACTTATGCCTCTTCAATTTCATCTTCGACTTATTCATATCCTTCTTTGTCTTCTTCATATTATTCTTCGGAGTCTTATTTGTCAGAATATTTTACTGCCATGAATATAACTCTTCCTGTCTCACTGTCACTGATTTCATCTTCATCTGATGATGAGATGTCTTCTTTGATGCATAAGTTTTTCTTGAAATCTTTCTTTGTAATTCTTTTGCCTTTATATGTGTGTTTTCCTTTTGAGTAACCTTCATCATTTCTATTTTTCTTATGAGGACATTTGTTAGAGAAATGACCAATACCATCACAATTAAAACAAATTAAAGGAAGCTTGCCTCTATACCTTTTGTTGGTTCGCTTGATCAGTCTTTTGACAAAGTTGGCCACTTCTTCATCATCTTTCGAGATGTCACTGCTGCTACTATATTCTTCTTGTTCCTTCTTTTTATTTGATCTTTTGGATGCTTTGAAGGCTTCTTCTTTTACATCTATATTTTCCTATTCAGTTCTCATTTCATATGCTATAAATATTCCATGCACTTCGTCCATGGTTATTGAGTTTAGATCCAATATTTCTTCTAGTGTTGATATCTTAGGGTTGAATCTCATAGGAAGAGATCTAGTACCTTTTGAACAATTATAGACTCTTGAATTTCTTCTCCCAATCCTATGATTGCATTCACTGTTTCATCAACTCATCAGAAGTAGGATGCAATATTCTCATCTTTCTTCATTTTCAGTTGTTCGAACTAACCTCTGTAAGTTTGAATCTTTGTTTCTTTGACTTTTGTATCTCCTTCATAAATATTTCGAAGCTTGTCCTAAATCTCTTTAGCGGATTTACAATGTGAAACTTTGGTGAATATCGTATCACTGAGACCATTCAAAAGTGCATTTGTAGCTTTGGAATTATTCTAATCGAGTTTCATTTTTTTGTTAATTGTTGGTGGAACTGTTGGTGATGTGTATCCATCTACAATTGATTTCCAAACTTGAAATCCTTGTGCTTGTATATATGTCTTCATCATTATGCTCCAAAAATCAGACTTTTGTCCATCAAACTGTGTTATTCCATTTTTATACAAGTTGGTACTTTCCATGATCTACCTTTTAGTGGTTAAACTGATTTCCGAAGGAACCTTCTCTGATACCAATTGTTGGATTACTGAGAGTAGGGGTGAATCAATAATAGCATAATTATAATCCTTTTTCTCCAAATAATCCAAGTGTTATATCAATGTAGAATTTTTATCCAATAATGAGCAATAGGAAATGAACAATCACACACAATGTTATCGGATAAATTAGTAGGTGCGGAAACTAATAGATCTCCCTATATCCACCTGGATCTAGAACAAAATAGTATAGGACATGACTCTTTCCCTAAGTTGTGATCATTGAATCTACTACTAAGAAGGAATGAGTGGCATACCTTTATATCACTTCCTTAGGTCTCTATTGTTCCCGCTTCACTCCGATACTCTTGTGAAATCAGGTCCAAGATGACAAAAACCAACCAAAGTGAGGATAGCAAAGTATATTCAATGTCAACCTATGCATATGATCAAGGAGTTACACAATAAAATAAGAGTGATTTTATGGGAAAGGGACATGCCGTTGTATTATATTAAATGAAGGTATAAGATACAACCAGATCACCTTGATCTCGCAAGCTTCCTTTCAGTGACCCTTGGTTCCAACACTCACACTTTCTCTGCACTTGCATTAAGAAGATTCAATACAACTTGATAGACCAAATAGAGTCTTCAAGATTCTATCCAAGTAGAGTTCTTCACACAATTATTTCACCAATTCTTCATTCAATCTTGCTTAACCTTTTCCATGAGAAACCTTTCAATATATAGGAGAAGAGGAGATGGTTAAATGGATGAGGATGATCCAACTAAATCTGAGAAGTCAGTAGGATGCCAACCATGTGAATGCTGACTCATTTTATAGAAGATTCCCTTCTAGAACCTTCGTGACCTCTTCTCTTTTCAAAGCTTTGAAACAGGTTCGCACCCTAAGTGTGGGTTGCTTACAAGAATGAAGGATTTTCGCACTCTGTAATATAGGAAGCCTGTGAAATCATCTTAAAAATGTGTTTTTCGGAAGGAGACAACAATCACTTTTCTCAGGGAAAAATTCCTTGTGGGATCTTGAATACATCACTTTTAGAGACACCACGAGAGTGACCAAAATCTATCACTTGTAGAGACACCACTAGAGTGACAAAAATTATGTGTAACAGAATGCCACCCAAAGTATGAGGCCGGAACTTGTGATAGCTGAAATACTTTGTAAAATGTGTGTGTGTGTCAGAAACAACAAGTGCACTTAATCAGAAACCTGTAAACAACCAAGCATCTACAGAATATAATACCAGTTCTGAGGTAGGCATTCTCATGCTCAGATCACAAATGAATGGAATCATAGACATAGGTCATGGCCACCAATCATACACCGTGGATCCATGCTATCAAAATGTTTCATAGCCACCAGGAATACACTGTGGATCTATGTCAGAAGACTTGAATTAAGATGACATAGCCACATGACATACAAAGTGTACCTATGTGTCGATACAAATCATACACACTCCATCATAGCCTGGATAAAAAATATGAGACCTAGGGTCTTCAATCCCATAACCTGAAAGTACAAATCTTACCATGTGATTACATGTGTTAAAGTCGAACATAGTAAAAACCACTTGATTACCAGTCATTGATGAAAACCATTAAAAAGTGTACGGGAAATCATCATTGATGTCAATGACTCCCAAGGTACCAAAGTACAATCCGAATGAATGAGAATGCATGGGCTGAAGTCGAGCACTTGATGGAATCTCTCGATCAGGGATCAATGATGTGAAACCCCTATCGAAAGTGAAGAGACCTTCCATTAAGGCATCCAGGTTTCAAGGTACTAAATGATTTCTAAGTCTCATTTTTGGATAATGAGTTGGAGTCGATGGAACAAGAATCATCACAAGAGGGCCTTGATGTTCCCCCATCAATGACACGAAATAAGTAATAGATTTTGAGGATGAAACAAAGTATGAATACGGGTCGAAATAGACACAGGGAAGGACGACATAGTAGGAATGGAAAACTGCAGATGGATGACTCAATAGAGGGCTCATGTGAACTTCTCTTGAACATATGAATGACATGACCAAGGACTTGGTAGCACTGACTCATGAACGACCCAAGATATGACCCTATTGCAAGTCAAACGAGAGACAAATGGATTTCCCAACTCGGATTCAAATGATGAATAGGAGGTGTCATGTTCAAGAGAGACACTTACTACCATTAATATGAATACGAAAACACATCCTTTTCCAAACATTTCCCCCACCATTTCTAGAGAGTACCTCTTTAATTTTACACAAGCTTGAGGAGGATAACATATGCTTGTCGCTGTAAGCTCATCCTTTGGATGAGTCCCTGTAAATATGTTTAATGAACCCTAGGAAGGAGTGGTTCGGTCCAATTGCGGGTATTTTAATGTTTGTTTAACGAGTCCAAGGATAGAGAACTTGGGGGTTTTTCATGTTTTGAGAGTCTAATAAACACTTAAAGAGAACTTTCCCAGTTCCTTTTTCATAAAAGAGTTCAACAAGACCGAAAAAGTGATAAATTGTTGTTTGTCGAATGTTTTTTCAAATACTTTAATGAGAGTTAAAAGAACAATATCACTCGGCCATATTTTCATTTTTTTGGAGCGTGAAAAGATCTTAAAGGATACTACTTAACGTTCTTCGTTTTCGTGTTACCATGACGAGTACAAAAAGACGAGAAAAAGTATACTCGGTTACATTCTCATATATTTTCGAGCGCGAGAATGAATGAAGACCGAGCTCTAGGTTTCTCTAAAAACCCTAAAAAGTAGTCGTACACGCGACAAAAAGAAAAAACACATGTACCCCCTCGTTCGGACTTTGAAGTTGCTATATCTACGAAAAACCACACTCATAAGACTATTAGGGCATTAGGTTTTATAGACAAAATAATATAAAAAAACAACAAAAATAGTAAAAAGTGAATAAATATGGGTAAAAGGGGATTTTTACGATTTCATTATGATTTTGCCAAAAAATCGTCCAACATACCTCATTTTCCCCCAAATTTGTTTGCTCGATTGTGAGAGGCACAAGCAATCATTCGGCGAACCGTTTCAGCCAACGCGCTAAGCTCTTGATATTTCAACTTTGCCATGATTTATTTTTAGTTTTTATTGGTAATTTTTAAGGTTTTAGGTCCATTTTAGAGTCACACCATGCGCTCAAGAATTCTCATAGGTGGGCCTTGCAGGACCTGCGAGAATCTTGCACTGTGCAAAAGGGCCACCTGCGGTGGCCAAAAAATGGATTTCAAGGTTTGGTTTTCCTCAATAAAAAATATGCAAGAGTTTAAAGCAAGATGTTGACTCTCCTCTCATGGCTCTTTTGCAGGTGTTTGACCATCACAATGTTGGAATGGAGAGAAAGGGAACATGAGGAGGAGGATGTTATTGTCGGGAATGACCTAAGTACAGTCATTTCCCTCTAGGACTATGGGTTATTGAAATTCTTCAGGATTCTGGGCACGAGAGCCCAACTCAGGTTGTTGGAATACCTGTTCCACATGTGGGATGTGGACCAATATCTATTTCACGTGGGATTCCATACGTTGACCCTAGATATAGAGGATATATATTTTCTAATGCGGTTGTCACAGCATGGATACCATGCTTCTTTGACCGGAGGCAGAGGCCGTGGGATCCCTATGAGTGAGTATTCTTGCCAATATTGTGTTCTCGAGGCAGAGAGGAGAAAGTGTAAGGTTTCCATTTGGGGGGTCTAGGATTTGACCCTATGGACCATCTTGCTCACTATTTCACACATGGTTGGGAGCATGGCTCCACACATGGCTCTCCAGAGCTATTTCCAATATGCCATAGAGTGCACAGAGCCTCAGGTCTTCAACTGGTTGGATGCAATTCTCCACAATATGAAGAGACAATTAACGAAGTGCAGAAAGGGTAACTTGAAGTAGTTTGGTTACATATCACTTTTGGTGTCATTCTTCCTCAAGAGGGTCCCACTACTGTGACTACAGGTTGATTGGGGTTTACCAACTCCACAGGATCCCAGGATGATGAGGTGGTGCAACCTCATGGCTCGACACATAGCAGGGCCCATAATCAAGTACAATGATTCATTTTTTGACTGGTTGAGGCCCCAAATGTTGATGATTGATGACTACGCATATGCTGGTTTAGATTTTTGAGGGGGATCTAGATTTGGCCCTCCCTAAGCATGCTCAGTGGGGTGACTTGGGTAAGAAGTACACATTTTGTTCTTTTTAAATGTTTTTGTAAATTTTAACATATGAAATTTTTTTATGTTTATATAAGAACTAATAAAAAAATCTCTTTTTGATGACACAGATGTGGGGTCATATCGACCTCCAGGAACGTCTCCCATTCAATGGTGAGGAGAAGTGGCTCTAGTGGTGAGATGGTATGCTGAGGACTACAAGGTAGTGGAGCAGAACTTGGAGGGGTTGATCATGGACGTCTCGAATATTTCTATTGGGGAGATCCCAAGACGTTACCAATGCCATACTGTGGGCATGTCTGAGTCTCTCAGTCGACTACTTCATAGGGTGGCCCGAGCAGTTGCGTGTTATTGTGAGCGTCATCCATGATGCTACTTTGTAGAATCTATTGGATTCGTATTTTGATATTTTGATCCTTGGACAAAAACTTTTTGTAAAAACTTTTGATCATTATATACATATATATGGCTTCTACCAGATTATTTTTTGTTGTGTTATACATGTGATGTGTGATTGGTTTATAAATGTCCTAAATGTATGTATAACACATAGTTAGCTAATGCATCAGTCAATGTATTTAGACATCTAGGAATGTGTTGATATTTGATATAATCAAAATAATGTTCCAAGAGGCGAATTCATAAATATTACCGTAATAAAGTAGGACTTTGGATAGCATAGACGTTACTTAACTGTAGTATTATTAGTTGTGAATCAAGTCGTATAACTAGATGGAGGATACGAAGTGAAATAGCATCAATCAACAATTCGATGACGACGCTATATTATGTAATATTGTTGGCCGCACGACCGAGGCACACACCTCGTAGACTGATAAGTTCCCTTGTAGGGGCGTAAATTGCTCATGAAACAGAAGCAAGGTTCTGAGTACTACAGCTAGCGCCATCGTCGAAGCCAATGTGGGGTGACAGAAACTCCGACATCTGGAAACCAAGCACAATGCAAGATAAGTGGTCGAGGGCAGAGACCAAATAACGAAAAAACACATAAAAAGTATAATACAATAAAATACAAGCACTCAAGCACATGTGATCTTAAGCATGGTACTTCTTTAAGTACAACCCATTTCTGGGTTCACTCAAAAGGATACCGTCATAGTCCACTAACTCATAATCTCTTTTCTCCAAAACTCGTATGATGATATAAGGACCTCACCACATAGCTTCAAATTTTTCGGCTCCTAGCATATCCCGATCTTGTTCGTAAAGGAGAACCAGATCACCTTCGGAGAAAATGCATGGCTTGACATGTTTGTTATATTGGGCTATGACGTGTTTCTTCTGGGCTTCTATAACTAGGGTGTCATCATAATGGGTTTCATCTAATTGCATGAGATACAACAGACATTCTTCTTCGGTAGAAGTGTTTGGGAGAAGTTTGACGGCTAGTTTTAGGGAAGGTATCTCACATTTAATCAGCAAGATGGCTTCTAGACCATATACTAACTGGAATGGTGTAAACCTGGTAGTAGACTTAACAGTTTTTTGGTAAGCCCACAATGATGAAAATGACATCGTGTTCCAACTCTTTCTTTGAATCCCTATCATTCGTCGAAGCATGGCAATGAGGATTTTGTTTATTGCTTCAACTTGGTCATTGGCTTGTGGGTAATAGGGTGTTGAGTTTTCATGGCAAAGACCCAACTTTTCAGTGAGTTTGGACATCATGAAGTTTCTAAAGTGGCTACCATGGTCAGTAACGATAGTGTGAGGAACACCAAACCGAGCAATGATGTGATTGAATATAAATAATGTTGCAGTCCTTTTGGTATTTTCGAATGTTGGCATCACCTCAGACCATTTCGTAAAATAATCTATGGCTACAATATTGTAACCATGCCCCCCAGCTGAGTGAGGGTGACATTTCATGAAATCAATACCCCATTTCTCAAAAGGACCAGTGGAGACCACAGGGTGTAGAGGAGCAAGGTGTGATCATATTTTATTGTTGTAGGTGTGGCAAGCATGACATTTTTGGACGACAATTATACAATCGTTGAATAAAGAAGGCCAAAAATACCCTGCTCATCAGATCTTCTGGGAAATCGCATACCCAGACATGTGACCACCATAGGCTCCAGAATGATAGTCATTTAGGGCTTCCTCAGCTTTGTCAAATGTGAGGCAGCGTCGAAAAATGAAGTCAATCCCACGACGATAAAGAGTATCACCGAGGATAATATACTGACGGGCTTGGTAGCGTATTCAACGGCAGTCAGTGCTAGACAAATTGGGCCATAAAGTCTAGGTATGGAGATATATGATGATATCTCTGTACCAAAGGTCATCGGAACTAATTAGGAAAAGGGATTGATCAGGTAATGAATCTATTGCTACATTTTTTGTCTCAGAGTAGGGAAGGTTGCATATCAACTCGGTAAACACCAAGGATTTCTTGGACTTAGCGCGTTTGAATTCTAAGTCAAACTCCTGGATTATTATGATCCATTTGGAGTATTTTCCTCCTAACAGTTGGAGTGTAAGAATGTGCTGCATAGGGATGCATTTAGAAATTACCGTAGTCTTGCAAGAAAGGATATAGTGCCGGAAATGTTGAACATCTTGGACGACTGCCAAGGCCAGTTTTTCAACATGTAAATACTTGGTTTCAGTGGTCATGAGACTCCGACTCAAGTAATAGATGACATGTTCGTCATGAGAATCATCCTCTTGGATGAGAACCATAGCGATGGTATAGTCCAAGGTTGTGAGGAAAAGGAAATAATCCTGATTGTAATCAGGTGGGAAGAGTAGTGGGGTACGTGTCAAAGACAGTTTCAAAGATTTGAAATCTTTGTTGGCAGTGGTATCCCATATGAACTCAGAACCTTTCTTGAGAAGTCGTGTAAATCCAAGAGTTAGCTTAGCATAGTTCGGAATGAAACGACGGAGAAATTTTGCCTTGCCTTGCAAACTCTATAACTGGAAAAGTGAGGAAGGAGGAGGAATATTACGAATCACCTAGACCTTCAAAGGATATACCTAGATCCCTTGATGTGAAACAATAAATCCTAGAAGTTGGTCAAATTCTACGCAAAAAACACATTTGTGGGGATTCAAGCATATATGGTCAAACCAACATCAAAGGAAAATGGCACGGAGGTGTATTGGATGATCTACATGGTTCATGGAATGAGTGGGTAAGTCATCTAGATATGGTTGCACGATGTGATTTATATTGTGAAAGGCGTAAGACATAGCACGTCGAAAAGTTGCGTCGGCATTCTTTAAACCGAATGGAATTTTCTGGTAGGCGAAAGTGCCCCACGGAAAAATAAAAGTGGTCTTATGTTGGTCCGCATGAATGATATTGATTTGATTATATCCGAAGAAACCATCCATCATAGAGAAGATTTAACTTCTGGCACAATCATCAACGATCTGGTCAACGAAGGGGGTAGGAAAGTTGTCTTTAGGACAAGCTTTGTTAATGTCCCTATAATCAATGTACACGTGGATTGTGCCTTTTTTCTTGTCAATCAGAACAATATTGGAAACCCAGTCAGTTAGAGCCACAGGGTAAATAAAGCCAACTTTGAGAAGTTTCTCAACTTCAAGCTTGATAGCGGCTGCTTTATGTGGGTGGACTAGACAAAGTCATTGCCAGATGGGTTTAGTGCCTGAGTATGTCTTAATCTCATGCATCATGATGTCGGGGTCAATCCCCGACATTTCTTCATATCTCCATGCAAAGACGTCACAAAATTATTGGAAACGAGACTTGTAGGTGACAATTTCGTCATGGGAACATGAAGCTCCGATATGCACATTTTCAAAAACTCCAGGTTTTATGGATATGTCGAGGGGGATGGTGGGTGAGATATTACTTAATTTCCCTTCATAGAACATATCATGTGTAGACTTGGGAACGATAGAAATGATGACAACGGTCGACGGGGTCAAAAGTCATTGGTGACCCTCGATGGTGTATTATTCTAGGAAAAGGATGGAATGATGATGTCCATCATCCCAAGGGGTATCTTCCATTGACATAACATACATAATCATCTCGTCTATAGGAAAAATGACACGGAATGGATCTGAAGATAAATCACCAAGAGAGGGGCTTGTCGATTGAATGGCTTGATAAACAGATTCAACTGGACTCAAAGGCATTTTTTCGCCATAATGAAGATGATCATCGAGGTTGGGAAACATCCACGGGTCATAGGACGCAGGGGTTCCATGAACAGAGGTGGAGATCATGTTGATCAAGGCGACAAACAGATGTGGAACATCGAGTGGTGGAATGGGGAAAGTACCCATCAAAGAGGAATCTTTAAGAAGACCCACACCAACATTCTCATATCTAGGGGGGGTTTTGCACTGAAAGGTACATTTTCGATACGTGCATCAGAGTGAAAGAAGGCCAATTGGTATACGGTAATGAATTTTCCTTGATGTGGGAAAAGCATGACAAAGAAAAGGGTGGACACAACTATACGCATGGAATCGATCCAGTTGCATCCAAGTAGAAGGTTGTAATCGAGAGGAGCATCAAAGACCTCCACTTCAACGTTGAACTTTTTGACTTCTAACATAATAGGCAATGATGAGAGGACACCGTAAGGCTTAAAACCAGAGCCATTGAAGGCTTTGAGTGTGTTGTGGGATTCAGTCAAAGGAGGAGAGTTGATGGCTTTCCAGCAGGTAATAGACATGACACACGTTGAGGCACCCTCATCAATAACTGTTCTACAAATGTTTTTGTCAGAGACAATAACTTGTATTTGGAATGGAAATTGAGGGGATAGCCTTGGAATGTGATCTTCCAAGTCAAAAATTATTAAATTCGTATCCGTAGGGTCGATTCCACCAATAGCTTTCAACAGTGCCTTTTGTTGTATAGGAAAACTTTGAAGGACTTCAAGGGTTGACATCACGGACGGTGCTTGGGCTAGATCTTCGACAATACTGTAGTTTTGGGCAAAATGTATATGAGGATTGAAAGATAATTTTCGAACAACACCATTTGGAGGAGGGCGAAGGACTGTATCTAGGCTCAATCATTTGAGATGAAGAGGACCATTGGTAGATGGAGTCATGGGAGATGGTTGGACCAACGAAGGAGGTATTTCATCAACCTTCTCTTTGGAGGAAGAATAATCTTTAGCTCAAGTGGTAAGTGTGATGTCATTCTGCTTTGAATCACCTGTACACATTAAGACAGGATGTATGGGAGGGGGAAGGTTTTTCATGAATGACCAATTGGGCCTGTTGTTGAGAGGGGAAGCGTTGTGATAACACTGTCGGAGTGGGGGGTTTTGGGGTCCCTTAAAGGAAATTAGTAACCTCGACTCGTCGTGGACAATCCTCAATGTAGTGATCATCACCACAAATAAGACAAGGGTATTGAGGTTTTCACTTATCCCTATTGTCAACAGGTGGTGTTTTGGTTTTCTCAGATTGTAGGTTATTTTTATCCTCCTTGTTCTTACCCTTTCCTTTTTTGGATTTATTTTTTCCGGCGGGGGTAGATTGAACAAAGTTTACCTCATAAGTCTTTCCTATGGGAGGGGTAGGAGATGGAGCATTTTGAACATTAGAATAAATGGATTTAGGGTTGTTTCTAGAGGTTTGGATGGAATGAGGTTGGGCATGGAAAGTGCCAATCACACCATCAGCTGCATGAGAAGCAATAAGAGTAGTTGAAATAGCCAAAGTAGAAGGACGAGGTGCGTCAGGGAGTAAGTCGTAAAGAGTACCCATTTGTGAATAAACAAGGTCGAGGTATTGAGCACGACTGATTGCATGTTCTTCTATGACAACTCCACCCATGGTGATGTCACGAGCAGTGTCATTCAAGAATGATTTCATGAACCACTCTGCCAACAATTGATTAGGAAGCTTGAGTTTGATGAGACATCGTCTCTGTCGCCACTCATGAATGTGATCAGAGATATGAGTGGCTTTGGATTGTTTGAAATAACTCAAAATCTCAGTTCCCATTTTGTAGTGGATCAGTAAGCCATAGCGAGGGTGTTGAAGTCGGTGAATAAGCCTCATGGTAATTCTATATACCACTTCAGGACGAAACTTGTGAGGGTTCACTGAAAAAGGTGTAAACGAATAGAGTCATCGATCAAGGAGTTGGATAAGCACCAAAGGTGAAAATTCATTACATGATTGTTCGGGTCCTCTCCCAGTTTACCATCGAATTTAGGGATGTTGGATGGTAGTTTGGCCGGTATGGCAGGCCATTGAGAAGAGTGACGGATCAGATCATTTAAGACCCTCGACATATCAGGGAGGTCCAAGGTGGCTAAGAAGGGTAACTATCTATTAACATGTGGGTACTGGTGACTTTGGGGAGGGAGTCTCGTCGATAGACCAGTGGGACCATACGTAGTTTGCATATAATGTGAAGATCTAGGAAAATTCGGTGGTTGGTGTGGAGGCAAGTAATTCATAGGGTTATACCCTTGAACAGGGGCGTGGGGTTGAGTGTTTGAGCCCCTAATAGGATTAGACATTCCTGGATATGGTTGGCCTGTACTAGGGGGTATGACAGAGATAGCTTGCGGCTGTTGCCCCCCAGTCGAGTGAGGATTATGTTGTATAAGATAATTCAAATACTAGACCAAGCATGGAGGTATGTTTTTTCCATAGGGTGGGATCAGTGGGGGTTTCCCTCCAATCGGGGGTTGCGTCCCAGTTGGGATTTGTCTTGCGAAAGGGGATTGGGTTTGGCCTCCTTGGTGAAATTGTCCACCAACCAGAATCTGGTAATTAGGTGTGAAAGACAGGATGGTGCCACTAGGGTTGGTGCCTCCAATAGAGGATGGAAAAGGTCCTCTGAAAGGGGTTCGAGGAAGTGTCGAAATAAAACCGGGAAGTAGATGGTGCCAAGAAGTAGTGGAAATTCCAGGAGTCCCGGATGAGATTTGTGTAGGAGAGGGAATATAAGCATTCAAGGCATGATATCTGGGAAGAAGGGTTGGGGTAAATCTGGGTGAAAGTGGTGTGCCAATGGGAGTTTGGCTAGCCATTGTAATCCCGGTGTGAGGACTCATAGTATCTGGGACCATTGTGTAATGAACCATTTGTAGAGGGATAGTCAATATGTGGTTAGTTGGTGGAGCCTCTGTACCAGGAAAATAATAGGTAGTAGTAAAAGGTACTACGTCTGGATCAGATGTTTCGGGAAACTCAGGTGCGATGGTGATATCAACGCCTACTCCTGAGCCAAAGAGATCCCATCTAAAAATGCCAGAAGTCTAAAAAGGGTCTTGACCCTTAGATCCTATGAAAGGTCCGGTTGGTGATCCAGAAGACTGAACAACTATATCTTTGGAAGAATTCACTCCAATAATACATCTCTCGAAGTGGGGAGGAAATCGAAAGTCCTCTCGAGAATTGGTAATTTGGAACCGTTCTAAAGAGTTAGTTCTTTCCACTGGTGGAGTGGAAACATCTTGGACTTCACTCTGTTAAGGAGAGCCCTCCGGTGAGTTGGTAGGAAAGGGTTGAGAACCTTCCAGATCTTCTGGGGCTAGGTCTTTCATTCTACGTGAACGATGTGGAGGTTCAATTGTGATTGAGTTAGAATTTAACAAAGAAATTCTATGGCCAGCTTGGGTAAATAAACAACACGCACTAGTAAAATCTAGGAAGCAAAACCAAGCAAACAAGACCTTCCAATTCTGAGGTCACTAGTTGGTGATGAAATCCAACGTCATGATGATGAGACAAGAAGGGGCTGGGCGAGGGTGGAAAAGTTACATTGACGACCTGCTTAATGGACTTACACCCTGGTGCAAGCTCCCACACATAATCGTGGGTATACCCGCCAAGGAGCCCGAGTGAGTCTAGCCAACATCGATTCCAGGTATTGTGAAGACTTACCCCTTCATAGTCACCTTGTGTAAGACCCTAAGTAGATAGGATACTAAGGTTACCACCAACAACAATGATGCCTAGGGGAACAGTCGAAATTCTGATCCACATGCAAGGGCAGGGTATCTAGCCTGAAATTATCTTGAGATGCTTCCACTCATCATTGTGGGTATACCTTCAAGTGACCCCCATAATACATGCAATCTCTATATCGATATCAACAAAGAAACGTGAGTAACTCTGTCAATCTCAATGCGACCTTAGGTTTGACCCTTGTGTGAGAAGGGCTTCCCAGGAAAAAATGTTGCAAATGGAATTTGACACTCCTTATCACAAGATACTATTGTGTGTTTTGTGATTTGGAGAGTGTGTCTCACTACCTATTCCAAAGCTCTAGCCTAGCTAATGTTGGTGTAAAAGAGCCCTAGAAAAAGTTACTAGTTGAATTTTAAAATTGCTCAATATTATTAAAGGTTGTTGTTACTCAAAAGGAGACGGAAATGAAACCAATGTTGTGTGAGGCTCTGACCCAACAATCTATAAATAGGAATGAATGATACAATTTTTTGTTCGATGAATCCTATTCACAAGAGGGAAAGAAGAGTTTTTTGGAACAATGTGAACTACGATGTATGATCTTCTCTAAAATGTAATATCAAACAACCATGAACAATGCAAATTCCTTATTCGTTCTCTTTCAATACTTGAATGCCAATGTTTTCGAATAAAAAGTTTCTTAAAAAAAAATGTCTTTAACTTTTATTAGAAACCAAGAAACAGGGATGGAACTAAGAAAAAGTAAGCAACCAACGAAAAATAAATACACTACAAACACCCAAATCGATCTTTCAATGAAGACAAAAACAACAAACTAACAAGACCAGTCTCTTCAAATGCACATGGGTAACAATTTTCCAAGTAATAAGAAATTGAAAAGGACAATTATTCTCAACTTTTAATCCAAACAAAGGCTCCCGACCAAACAAGCACTCAGATTTTAGAATCAGAGATTATGCCCTTGTTAAGAAAAGGTCAAGAGGTAAAAATTGAGAAAAAATGAACAAGAAGACCTTTCAATTTCCAAAAACTAATCATTCACGAGATTTGAAGTCAATAAACATTCAATCACTAGACATAGAAGTTCTTTCTAGACACACCAACTAATCTGGGCATTTGAAGACACAAAAGACTTAAACCAAAATTTTTACAAGTGAGCTCGCACTCTGATAGTGGAATACAGTGCGAGAATTAAGGATTCTTGCAGGCTAGACAAAGGCAAGGTGTGAGAAGTTCACATTGAACTGAACACTGGGGTGCGAACCTCAGTTATTCTCACAGGCTATAGAAAGGTGCAGTGCGAGAAGGTCTGTAATCAAGAAAATTTTGGAAAAATGGAAGAACTTTTGAGGGAACTTCTGGATCTAGGGAGTTTGTGAGGATCTCCTTAAGACTCAAATATTGATTGAGAATGAAAAAGGGTAGGTCAAAACAAAATGGCCAAGAAAAGACCACCAAAATGGGTTGTTTCCCTAGCGGAGTCACCAATTTTGTTATCGGATAAATCGGTAGGTGCGGACACTAACAGATCTCCCTAGATCCACTTGGATCTAGAACAAAATAGGAAGGGACATGACTCTTTCCCTAAGTTGCGATCATTGAATTTACTACTAGGAAGGAATGAGTGA
>JZKD02S0389496.1:325543-347740 GCA_000966675.3 Picea glauca | reverse complement strand
TGTCATTTATAATCAGTTAGATGTAGGCACATATCAACAACATATATCAACAATATATCATCAATAGGTCATCATCACAATGAACACAAAGAACACAAGATGTATGTACAATTTTATTTTTTTATTATGGACTACAATCCTTAGGGTTTATCAGCAACAACTGAATAGAGTACAACTCTACAAGAGCAGCAGCTCTATATGCAAGACTCAACTTACATTCTCAGCACCAACTAATATGAGTCAACAATCCTCAACAGGTATGTGACCTGTCGGTAGTGCATCCCGAGTGTGCACGAGCCCTGGCTCACTACAACCCATGTGTGAACGCGACCAGTGTATAATGAAACACGCGTATGATTCTAAGAAAGGGTTTTGCTTTTATTCACATGCTCAGATCCTCTGCAACATGCAAGCACTTTCTCTTCTGTATTACACTGTCCAAATTGACAACCCACAGCCAGTCACAACATATCCAAGCTCTCCAATAGCCTGCTCATGCTCTATAACAAATCAATAGGAATGTTATCTCAATCATGTATAAAGAACTATTATACCATATAAATCATGTCACTACTGAATCACAAGAGTGTTGCTCACTCCATCAACCAAATCAACCAAACTGAACCACATCATAGAAGCCATACCAAGAATTTCCTAAGCATTCAAAACATATCAAACAATAGTATCCATCAAGACAATAATGTAACCATACCAGCATCTTAGTGATAGATCTGGGGCCATAGAATGCAGATCCGGAACACGTCTCATCATCCAAGAGCTTGGCACCAACTCAAACAAAAATATCCATCATTTTATCCACTCCACACTCCCTGTACACAGTCAGCCTATGTGTACACTCACCCTATACATAGCCAGCCCGAGTGTACATGCACCCTATACATAGACAACCCACGTGGGCATCAGAAAATAGGTTTTTTTGTGAATCTGAGAATTTTTCCATCAATATCTCTGATATTGTCGAAACTTTGATGCGTCCATGAGATCCTCCTCTCTCTCTCTTCCTTAGAATAGATCTTAAATCATGCACAAGAGATCCACACTAATAGGATTCTCTCACAAGAATCTCTCCATCAATACTCCACAAGATATTCATAAGAAGCTCTCCATTGATCCACAAAAGGATTCTTACCAAAATATGCCTTTTACAAGAGATCCTAGCTTCTTTTTTATACTTTCATCTTCTAGGTCACTTAACTCATTTTAGGTCACTTAACCCATTTCTAGGTTACTTAACCTATTTTCCTTATTTTAGGGTTAACCACTTTCCATGTATAGAAAGTTATCCAATACTTTATCATTTAAATATTCCTTCTTGATTTTGTCACTTCATTTTATCATTTAAATAATCTTTCTTGATTTTGTCACTTTACTTTATCATTTAAATAATGATTTCTTCTTTTCAAGCACTTTTACTTCTTTGACATTGGGGGCTTCAAACCTTCAAATGGGGGTCCTCCAACTTCATAAGGCCATAACTCTCAAACCGTGAGGAGTTATGTGACATTCCACATACCAACAGAAATGACATGACAAGCACTATCCATCTAGGATAGTTTCACCAACAAATTCATTGATCTTCATCTCATTATTACACATACAAGCATGCATCCTCCAACTGTTCTCTTAGGATAACTCAATCTGTAAAGCGTCTTCCCATGAGGGATTTCAACATAAGGGGACCACTTTTGAGTTCATCCATTTGTGCACCTTATCAACCATGATAAGATAATAATGATTCATATTTGCATCAATTCACCACTGCATCATATATATAAACTATGCATCATGTATCAATGACAACTCATTGATCCATCTTCATCAATGCATCATATCAATGATCCATCTTTATCAATTGGTTTCCACTTGGACATATATTATTCTCACCAAGGGCATAATATCAATGACCCATCTTTATCAATTGGTTTCCACTTGGGCATCTATCATTCTCGTCAAGGGAATCATATCAATGATCCAGCTTTATCAATTGGTTTCCACTTGGACATCTATCATTATCATCAAGGGCATCATATCAATGTTCATCAATCATCAATCAATCAATTACTTGACCTCAATCAATGACATCAATCAAACCAAACCATTTACATCAATGACATATGATCCAACAATCTCCCAAATAATCAAACCATTTCCATCGATGACAACATGATCCAATAGTTCTTCACTGCATCTTTCTTCTACTCTATTCTTCTCTATTGATCTCTATCTTCCTATCTCATAATACTTTTACAATACAACAACAAATTGTCTAAGGACTGGCTCCACGATCACTCTCATCCACGCTTGCATCTTTGACTTTGAAGGCTATGATCCTACATCACTGCTGCACAATGTTCTATGGGGCTGGTACTTGGTTAAACTGAGGTGTGGTTTTCCCAATCATCATTTATGCCTGCATCCTATATGGATCTGATGTCCTCTCTTTTGTCAACTCCATGGTTCTACAGTCCTTTTCATCATGGCCTACTGACTTGCAAAAGTTGCAATACAAAATCTTTGGGACTTTCTAGTACTTATGCATCATTGGGTAGTAATATGGATCGTGGACTTGTTTCTTAAAGATTTTGCACCATAGTCCTCCTATTGGTAATGAATTTTGCATTCCTGCTGCCATGTACTACGTGAATGTTGGACATTCGTTCTATGGTGTCCTTTTGTGCTACATGTGGTACACCAAACAACTTATGTTTTGTCCTTAATTTTGTTCTAGTTTAGCTGGAACGTTAAGTTCTTCAGACCCTCCTTCAACTCCTTGATGGCTATATCTATCTTTTGATATTGGTTCTATGCTAGTTGCAGGGCTGCCTGCAGAGCCTCTTCTCACATATAAAACTTATGTTGTCTCAGTGGATATTTCAAGTGTGGTAATATTGAGTTGACGAACAGGTTCCTATGTTGCATATCTGTCATGACATATTTCAGCTTTCCTTTCAGTCACTTGAATCTCTGGTCAATATAGCATATGGATTCTCCTAGTTTCTATCTAATCTATATCATCTCGTTCATGTATTAGTTCTCTAAAATTGGCTTTTGAAACTCATTTATCAACAACTTCTTGATATCTCCAATCATTCAGGTTGTCCCTGGTGGATTGTTTTTGGCTAAACTCATATACCAATCTAGTATGCGATCTCTTAATGTGATAGCTAATTGTGCAAGTTTAGTTTCCTCGTATGTGATCTGTTTCGCTTCACAGATCTTTACATAGACAAACAGGTGCTTCTCCAGGTCTTCTGATGCTTCTCCTTTGAATTATGGTAACTTGATGGTGGGATCATGTCCTCCCATTCTGAATGTTGAACTACTACCTCCGTGCGGTATATATACTTGACTAATTCTTCCTGAACTGGATCACCCAGTTGTTGTTCCTTATGTATATGTACTTCCTTTTGTCTTCCTTCTTCTGAAATTTGGTTGTCTAAATTGTGGTGTTCTTCTTGGTGTGTTAGTAGCACATGGGTTTATGGGTTCCAAACTAACATTAATATGGATAGGACTGTTGCCTTTTATTCCCTCTCTTGGGCCTTTCTTCTTCCTCTCATATGTTGTGTGCAAGATTTCCTCAATCTACTCCATAGCCCAAAGATCCTCTACCTCCTCTTGATCACTTACTGAGCCTTCCCTCGTGGATATGACTCTCTTCTTGGTGTTCACCTTGTATTGGTAGGGTACTCTACTGTGTGTCTTTCCATTTGTCACCATGATCCACTTGATCTGGTCATCATCCATCATGATTGGGTCCAAGGCCTCCTCCTTATTCCCTTTATCTCCTTCCATTTCTGCTTTTCCTGTCACTACTTCCCCCCTTCCCCCATGCACACAGGGAAGTTTAGTTGTCTGAATCCATTGTCATTAAACCTTTGTTATATAGAAATATCTTAATGGAAGTATATAATGATATGAGATACATGCCTCGAGGTCCCTTCAATAATTCTTGTTCAGCTACATTGTATGACTTTGCAGTATCTACTGTAAACTCTGTGATAAATCGAATAATAATGTTGTATAACCAAAAATCTACTACGTGCGTGAATTTATTATCAATGCATTGTAGATGTGTGATATCTTTGGGATTCCACTATAGTTGTCTGATCCGATTTGTCGAATAGTTTTCTTTCAATATTTTGATCCACTACTGCAATATGTATGGGAGATCACAAAAAAATACTTCATGCAAGTCGGTGAATACATACTTGTCCGGATACTTGTGCAATGTTAACTTGGGGTTTCTGTTATCTTTATGCATAAAATCTAGCTCCTTTGTTTTCAACCATATTTTGATATCTTCCTTTGTGGGATTCCACGGTCTCAACATCCAATTTTAGCTTCACATTCTTTCACCTTCTTGTCATCTGATCCGGTCTTCTTTTGAAATGTCTTCCATAGATCTCATATGCTCAATCCCCTTTCCTTCCAATCACTTGGAAACATAACCATTTGTTGGTTTTTCCTATTCCTTTTTATCTATATACCGTTACAGATTGACTCTGGTTCATAACCAAGAATCTTCCCAAAAAGATACCTTAAATACTATCAACCCCTCTGGTTACCTAGAAGGCAATGCACTACACATAGTGTACTGCACAGTCTCACCTGAGATAACTCTTATGGGTGGCTGCAATACTCAGGTGTTTGCAACATGGCACTGAGCGATATCTCTGCTTGTACATCACAACCTTTATCTATTCTATTAGCATCTTGTTATAAAATTTATTCTACACATGCCTGTAAAATACCATATCTAATTAATCACTTCATTCATTCAAAATTCATCAATTAATCAAATAGAAAGATACATTCATTCAATCCCACAACACAATGTTATTGTGATTCACCCTCTCCTGGGCTACATCCACAAATATTTGGATCTTAGGATTTTATTATGGTTCAGAAATATATCACGTTGCATGTGTTTATAATCTTAGCTCTCCCTCTTTCACAATGGCTCATTGATCCCTACGAGGCTAACTAGATCACACCAGGCTCCTCAGCCTGCGATCTAACCCTCGAGATTGAGTCACTCCCTCCTTCGTTCGCTCACCATATTAAAGATCCGTACAGTTATTACAATACTCTTCCTCTCTTTCCTCTCTCTTTCTGTGTGTCTCTCTCTATTATCCCCCATCTCTTCTTCTCAGTACTACTTATTTATATTTTTAGCTTGACATTCGCTACAATGTATTACAAAAACTTGAACCCTAGCATCATTAGGTATTCCATGCATATGTGCATGTTTGTTTTCCTTCCACCTATCTCTTTCCTCTTGCATGCATTTCTTCCCAAAATATCCTTTCTTTCTGATTCGACCTACTTCCAACAAGGGGTGATAAAAAGAACTTTCCTAGAGACACTGGATTTGTCCTGAGTTGATCATATAGTTACCTACTTCCTTAATCAGTTGTTGAAAAAAATTTCATCCTCGTCTTTTTTTTTTCCTTAAGGATTTTCCTGGGGTCTGGGTTTGGATCAACACCTATACCTAGCCTAGAAATGGCTCCTGTTGTAGAGTCTAGGAAGACCTTGTGGACTTTTCTTAGGTGATCATCCAGAATTGTTTGGAGATCCGTTTTTCTTAGCACTTCTTCTATCTTATCTACATCTATGTCCTCCACCTCCTACTCATTCAACTCCATTATCGTGTTCTCTTCCATCACTAGGATCTTTCCTTGGATCATAGGGGCTTGAGTTTATGGATTCATTTTTTTCTCTATGCATGGTTGTTGTTGTTGCTTCTCCTCTATGCATGGTTGTTGTTGTTTCTTCTCCTTGATTTTGTTGTTTTCCTTATCTGCTAAGAGGTGTGGGTTTTCAATCTCTTATACCTATGGAATATTATTGAGGTCATCAAAGGAGTTTGCGTTGGAGTTTTCATTCCCTCCTATGACACAGCCCCCTCCCCTCCTAGGGGTTGCGTGACCTCCTAATCAAGGATATTCAAAAATCTTAAGTTGAATCGGATTTTCGTCCCTTCAATAGACCATGAACGATTGAAACACAAGTCCATTTGATGTTACTTCCAGGTTCAAATTACCCACAACTCTACTTTTTGGCACTTTTGGAAACACCAATTTGTGAGTACTAGCTCCCGCGCTAGACTACTTTTCCAATGTGACCATGGGCTGTGACTGTGGGCCAACTCTCTTCGTAACTTTGACTTCAGTGGGTTTTACGATCTCCACCATTTTTTCCTTTCGAAATGTGTTATGTTGAAACACACGGATCTCTACCGTGTGTCCTCCTAGATCTGACGGTCTAGCTCTAATTCAACCTTCGCGACTTCATGAAAATTTCACTCACTCCACAAAATCTTTGAAACTCTACTTCCTGAAATCTCCAATATGATACCACATATCCTCCTCGTAGCCAACGTCTAGGATCACTTCACGACTTCGCGACTTCGTCGACCCCTCATTCTTACCACACTTCTGCGCCTCCAAACCATGAAGTGTCGAAGGACTTCCACAATTATCCTTTATGAAACTCTCCCATATCTTACGATTTGGAATGATATCGCTCCCTCTTGGACATATCTTCCTCATTAAATTGGAGAATATTCAAGGACTCCTCCCCATTGAAGAAATATCACCGCTATCTCTTATGAACTTGTTCTCCCTCGAACACCTTAACTCCTCAGAATGTTTTCTTCGACTCTTAGTCGAAACTTACCCTGTGCACACCTTGCAACATGCTTTCCTTCACAACTTAGCTTCTTGTGGATGACTGCGGACACCTTGCAACAATTATTCACACTCTTCTGCAAACAAATTTATGCCACTCCTCCTGAGATCATGAGTCAAAGGACTCTGTCACGCACTCCTTGCGATAACTATTCACTCTCTATATACAAATATGAAAGTAATATCTCTTGGAATTTTTCCTCCTCAACACTCTGAACTTATCATAATGAATCCTTCCATACTTGGTCAAGTATCGACCCTGTGCACACCTTGCGACAAACTTCCTCCAACCTAACTCTCAATGGGCGACTGTACACTCCTTGCAACTGTCCTTCCATGGCTCAATTGTTCCTCCTGAACAATATGACTTTGAGTGTGTTTCCTCCTATGCACACCTTCAAGCTATATTTCATGAACTTTTGAGTCAAAACCAACTCTGTCAACGTACACCTTGCAGACACTTATGCACTCCTTGTATACAAAAGTTTCGCGTTATCTCTTCTGATCTTCTAATTTGAAACTGACTCTTTCAACACAAACCTTGTGGAAACTTATGAACTCCTTGCACAAGGTCGTAGAAGAGAAACAATTGAAACTTATCTAAATCCTCACATATCATACATTCAACCATGTAACTTCATTCATAACATAAGAACAAGTAATAACACAGAATTGCAAATAACAAAAATCCTACCATTCATTCATTCAGATAGACAC
Source organism: Picea glauca (assembly GCA_000966675.3). Classification (NCBI taxonomy): domain Eukaryota; kingdom Viridiplantae; phylum Streptophyta; class Pinopsida; order Pinales; family Pinaceae; genus Picea; species Picea glauca. The sequence goes on along the minus strand of JZKD02S0389496.1, from coordinate 340,307 downwards.
AACAACACCAAACATTTGGAACATTGCTTGTCTTTTATATTCATTCAAATGATATGTACATGGAATTATACAATGATTTTCATCAACTCCACATATCTTAGCAACAATAATCTCTACTTCAACAAAAACCTTCAACTACAATGGAAACAATGTCATTTGGGAAATGACACATTTATTTATACAAGAGGGATCTTAGATATTTTCCCTCTTAGTACCTTAGTGCTATCCTATTGAATTAAAAGATTTCAACTACTAAGGATTTATTACAATAGATGTTTGAGACGGACATATAAGATCAAATGCATTGAATATGTACTGCAAGCAGCTTCATTAAATAAAATACAATCCCCAATGATCTCATGCGATCATCCAGCTCTAAAACATTTAATAATTTATTAAAGTATAGTCTTTTCAAAATATTTCATTATATGCCTTCTTAAATTCAAAATCATTTCAAACTGTGTGCTAGCTCCCCAAGTTGTCTTCCACTCCTGCTTTGTTGGCTATGATGTTCATGCATCATACTCCTCTGGCTAAACATTCATGGACTCTTGTCCATGATCTCTTGCATAGAATTTTCATGCTTCCTTATATCCGCTTCATTTACCCAACTGGCATATTCTATTGGGTGTCCTTTCCACTTAACCATATACTCAAAATACATTTTTCTCTGGGTCTTCTTACTAATCCTCTGATCTATGATCTTCTCCATCTGTGGATTTTCTGCTACAAGTATCTGGTTTTCCCACTGGATCTCTTTATGATATTGTGATCCTTTTGTGTCATATTTCCTGTAAGGTTACATGTATGAAATGTCGAATGTGGGTGATATACCCACATCTTCTAGTAGCTCTATGTCATAAGCATTTTCATCAAATTTTCATATGATCTTCCATAGTCCTATCTTCTTCAGTTTCAATTTGTTATATGTTCCATTTGGGAACCTTTCCTTCCCAAGATGTGGTAAACCTTGATCACCTACTTCAAATTGAATTTTTCTCCTATGTTGATCAACTCTGTGTTTATACTCTCTATTGCTATTCTGTAACTTTTATTTGATCTGATTATGAAGCTTCTTCATTTCTACAATGAAGTCTTCTTCTCTAGTGCTTCTGAATTCATTCTTCTCCATATCTCTCAACTCTGATAATTCCTTGGGATTCATCCCATATACTATCTAAAATGGGCACTTTCTGGTACTTATGTTTGGTGAGTCATTATATGCAAACTCTGCTTGTGACATAATTTGATCCCACTCACTATGATGTTCAGTGACTAGACTCCTAAGAAAATTTCCTAAACTCCAATTTACCACCCTAGTCTATCCATTCATTTGAGGGTGAGATGTTGAACTAAAATAAAGTTATGTCCCCAAATTCTTCCACAATGTCCTCCAAAAATGACCAACAAATTTAGTTTCTCTATCTAAGACAATACTCTTAGGCAACCCATGAAGTATCACAACTTCTTTGAAAAACAAATTTGCAATGTGTGTTTCATCATTAATATTCTAGAATGGGATAAAGTGTTCCATATTTGAGAATCTATAAACTACCACAAATATGGAATCACTTCCTCTTTGTGTCCTTGGAAATCCCAACACAAAATCCATTCTTATTGAATCCCAAGGCCTATCTAGAATAGGCAACAATTGATACAATCCAATGTTTTGTCTCTTTCCTTTTGCATACTAGAAAATTCTACATATGTTCACAAACATATTCACTTGTGCTATCATACTTGGTCAATATTATGAATTGCTCAACCATGCAAACATATTGTCATGGCCAAAATGTACTTCTAGACCTCCACTATGTTTTTCCTTCAATTTTTTTTCTCTCATCGAGCACTTTGGTATGCACAACTCGAAAGCCTTAAAAAAAAATCCATCTTGAAACAGGTATTATATCCATTGAATTATGTCTCTGAGTACAGTATTTTCACATGCTTCATACGCCTCTTTAAAATCAGGGTCATCAAAATACATCTCCTTAAGGTATTCAAACCCCAAGGTTTTCACTTGAAATTCCTGTAGAATTAGACATGTCGTGCTCAATGCATCAACAACTTTGTTAGCATTACTAGAAATATGTTTAATGAAAAAAGTGAAATTTTTCATAAACTCTATCCACTTAGCATGTCTTTGATTTAAATTCTCCTATCTGGTTATGAATTGTAAATCTTGATTATCGCTATACAAAACAAATTCTTTTGGAACAAGGTAGTGCCTCCATTTATTTAAGGCTTGAATTATTGCATAAAATTATTTATCATATGTGGAGTAATTTCTCTTAGTATCATTCAAATTCTCACTTAAATATTCAACATGCCTATTATCTTGCCTCATCACTGCTCCAACTGCAACTACACTAGCATCACATCTTACATGAAATGTTCTCCCGAAATCTGGCAAGACCAGAATCGGTTGTTCTGTTATATTCTCCTTCAATATATTGAATATTTTCTCAAATTCTTCTTTCCACTTAAAATATTTGTGTCTCTTCTTCATCGTATCCATTATTGGTGTACAAATTCCACTAAAATTTATAATGAACTTCCGATAGAAACTTGATAATCCATGGATGCTTCTCACCTCAAATATGCTTCTTGGTGACGACAATTCTTTGATTTATTTCACCTTCTTTGGATCCATATTCGTTGGCACAGGGGCAGACCCAGTGTTAAATGCTACAATGGTACACCAACAAAACCCTAACTACCATCCCTTTTGGAAACACCTACAAAGAAGATGAAGTCTCACCCAAGGTAGAGACAGGGGTGGTTACAGGACTCCAATGTCTGCAACCTTAGTTGGGACACAGATTTGTGATTGTAACACCTTAACATAGCACTTAGCAATTACAGTCTGTTAATATTCAACGTTACTTTATAGTGAATCTAAACCCTAACAAAAGATCATCATAGTATTTATACAGATCCAATAAGTTCAAGTACTAAGCATACAAACATATATCAGATCTAGCATTTATTCACATTATTCAGCACTAAGCTACCATATTTGATCCTTCTAGGCATACATCAGTGCACTAAGCATTCAATCACATAGACAAGAGAACAACCATAAAGCACATACAACCACAACACAGGATATAAGTGGTTCACCCCCACCCTGGTGCTACGTCCACCAACTCTTCTTCTTTATTTATTTCTTTCAATCTTCTACATGCACATAGCCATGATATGTTATTCCGCAGTGGACAGGGGATATGCACACCTCACTAGATCCTCCTTCCCTGTATTACAACACAAATCCTTCCACAGTCTCTTACAATCACTTGCACTTAGCTCTACAAGACTCACATAGTAAGCACAAAGCAATTAAAATTACCACTTGCACCTAACAATTAACACTTATCACTTAGCATCACATACTTATCCCTCCTTTCATCACATAGATCGAACTACTTCCTACATCACCTAGATTTCTATTTATGCATTACAAAATGGGCATAAACATGGATAAACCCATGGGATGACATCCCCATTCACATTAAATAAGCTTAAAACCCAAAAATCCCTAAAAAGGGTCCTAGATCCTACGATCTATGCTTCGACTTGTGCTCCATATTCAATAGCCTATCGAAGTCCCAAAAGTAGGTTAAACATGAGCAAGGATCCTCAAAACTTGTTCAAAGGCCAACAGGCCCCCAACACTCACTTGTGACTCAACTCGAGTCACTCTATTCTCAGTAGCTATTCTTCAAAATACATGATCTTGGCTCAAACTGCTTCAACATGTTGCTGCACCAGGGCCTCCTGCTCGGTGAACTCTTGGATGACTGCTTCATTGAAAGGTTACTCTAAACATTGTTTGACTACAATGACTACTTGTTCCAACTCTGTGCCTTGGCCTTCAATCTCCTCAAAAAGTTGGCAAGCTTTATCCTAGACTGGTTAGAGCCTTTAAGTCACTTCCATGACTTTGCTTTAAATGGTGTGGACCTACTGTTGAGCAGTGCATTGTTCTTGGGATCACTTAATCCTTTCAACTGCTGACATGAGCTTCAATTGTGCCTGTATTGTTTCTTCTTTTTTCTTTACCTCTTGGAGTTGTGACTCTAGTACCTTCAGCTCATTATCTTCAGTGTTTCGCTCATAATTTTGTGCGCTACGAGAACTTAATTGTTTTCATTCCAGAGAAAATTCTTTGATCCTCTTGACTGTGCTCTAGGCAGTGGCTTCTCTTTGATCTTGCACGTCCTGTGGGGTACTTGGCACTGTTCGTATCTTGAGATCTATGATTCTTTGTTGAAGTTGTTGGATATCTTATGCAATATTCTCTACTTGATGTTCCATAGGCTCTTCCTCCTTTTTCTCTAATCTTGTCACAGAGCGAAGTTCTCTGCTAACTTCTTCTTTTACTCCCATCTTCTCTGCAAGCAACTGCTCTTTCTGCACTTTTTCTTCTTCAAAATTAGTTTTGAGGGAAGCCTTCTCTTGTTGTGCAACTCGACATTCCTCTATGAATACTTTTTGTACTTTCTTAGGACCTCTGTGGCCTGTTCATTTTCTTCCTATGTGTGACGAAGGAGAGCTTCAGTTTCATCAACTACTCTGCGTATTTGGGTAGGATCATCTCCCAACTCTAATTCTTATGATGGTGGGAGCGCAGTGGATACTGCACGGTTGGTTTGAAGGGCCCACTATACCCCTTTGAGTTCAACCTAGATTCTATCATACATCTCCTCTTGCTTGGCTTCATGTTACTGCAAGATATCTTGCGAGGCATATTCTACAACTGTGATGATAAAGTCGAAGTCATCCACAATGAGAACAGTCTGTATCTTAGTCAAGGTGGCTATGGATTTCTTTCAAGAAGTGGGTTTTATGGGAGAAAACTTCCTTTTCTTCAAGGGATTAGCCTCATCAACAGGGTCCCTAGGTGGTGTTACTTCACCTTGCTTCTGTTGGTCCTCTTTTCCATTTGTCTCTTCTACTTCGTCATCACTCCCTTGTCCAGGTGATACTAAAGCAGTTCCTTCCCATGCGCTGCTAAAGTTTTGGACCTCTTCAGTCTTCTTCCTTCTGCTCAGTCCAGGAAGATCCTTTTCTTCCTGAGTGGTCTCAGGGATGCTGATTAGTTCAGGGTATGAAATTTTTCCGGGGTCTGTGGGGATGAGGAGTTATGCAGACCAGTACTTCGTGATCTCTTCAAGGTCCTCCTCTGTGAGCTTGTAGTACAATTGAAGCTCTTCTTTATGCTCATCTACGCGCGCAGTGATATAAATGAAGTGTCGATATACGTGAAACTTCATGAGGGGTCGAAACCTATGTAGGGTGTTCGACATCATGTCAATGACAACTTCGATAGACCTCTTGAGTTGGAGATAATAGGTATGAATGACCGCATTTGACTGCCACTATTTTCCCATATCGCTTGAGTACCAAAGCGTGGTGAACTTCTCTATGAGTGGCTCAAATGACTCAATGTCTGGGAAGGTCGCACCTTCTGGCATCTCCTAGGAAATAAATGATATGAGGATCAGGAGCCAGCTAAAGTGGAATGCATAGCCCTTATCTTGAGCTTCGCATAAATCCAATTCGAGTTGGTTAACTAGGTACTTTGACCAGAACATTTTTAGGCCTTCCACTCATTTCCCAGCGAGGTCAATGACAAACCCTATGATCTGGGTGGGTCTGTTCTTTATTACTAGCTTCCCTACAATTAATTGGCATGCTAGGTGCACTGTGCCATTCTGGATGGAAGCTACCTTGTAGACTTGCATCCCCTTTTCTACATCGCCATATGTATATTTGATATTCTGTGCAAATGTGCAATCTGTAGCCTTCCCTAGGTAGAATTCCTGTGGGTCGGGTCCTTGCATGTTCAATCCGATGATCCTATGGATCAATGTCAGATTGAATGTGATGCATCTATCTAGCCATAGGTAGTCGCCATGGTAACATGAGAGAAGGAGATTAACACATGTGTTAACCTCCTGTTGCCTTCCAAAGTGTGGGATCTTCATCACATTCAAGAGGGTGGACTGCATGAGGTTCATAGTCCATGGATGGGGGATTATTTTCAAGTTCTTCCCCTTCGACTTGGTCATATACTTGTAAGGAGAAAGCATGCTGTAATTCTTGTGGTCACCTAGGTTGAAGTCATTGAACTTCAACGTCGCAATATTATCTTGTTGCGTTTTGACTAAACGTATCCCCTTCGAGAGGTACGCAGTAACCATGGTGTAATCAAAGTCCCTCGGGACACTGTCACGACTCACCGTGCATGCTAGAGGTGGGATGTAATCAGGTAATATGGTCAGGATTAACTTCGCGTTTGCTAGATCATCTTTGTTCTTGGTTCTCTTCTCTACTACCAGTCATGATGGTATGGATCTTTGAGAATTCGATGAAGAGGCTTGCACTCCTTACATCGATGAATCTTGAACTCCTACGAACATCACTCTCTTGGCCATCATATCAATTAAAACTTCCTCAACTGACTCCTCCACAATGCTGATCTCGTTTGACATGCATGCTCTCGATCAGAAAACTCAGGTGGATGGATGAGTGCTCAAAGTAATAGAATTAATGTCGATCTTACTAGGCACAACTTAGTAGCAATGGGTTATCTTGTTAGATCTGATACAATTCGTAAAAGTGTTCTTGGTGCAACAGTCAATGGCCTAAGTAGACATGATGTAATGGATCTCTCCAATCAATAAGAAGTTTTCCATCAATGTTGTTCTATCCGTTGCGGCGTAGTCCCAACGGTCCAATGGTGAGATTTCTAGTCATAATTGCTATTCTAATCGTTCTGGAACATTGGTTCAATGGTTATAATACTTCCAATGGTCATATCACTTCGTCGTGGCAAAGTTCCATGGGGTGTTGTTCTGATATCCTGACGAAGTTCCAATTTTGCAAATCTTCCTTCCACGAACCTCCCTCTGGGTCCTTTTGTAACTTTTCAACCTTTTCTCTCTTCTTATTGAGTTTTCTATCCTTCTTCCTGGTGATCTTCGTCTCGGTATTCCTCTTTCCATTCTGATTCTTGTCTTCTTTTGGCATATCAAATTCACGCTATTGAGATTCTTTCATAGGATTAGAGAGTATTATTGCTTCTCTATCTGGGGTAGGTGCTCTAGTCATTTGTGAATCTTCTTGTGTTCTTTCAACTTTGTGATCCAAGTTTCTGGTTCTAAGTAGTTGTAATATGTTCTCCTGTACTACAATCAAGTGTGTTATCCTCCTAGCCATGAAATATTTTAATTCCTACTTTTTCTGTTCTAGGGCCTCCTCTTCTTTTCTTCTAGTCTGATCTTTCTCGATCCAGGTTTTTCCTAATATCATAATAAATGGAGCATTGTTCTCAGTGAATCTAAGAACCTGAAAATCTTCCTCCGTCGAAGCTCCATGAGAATTCATAGATACCTGGGTGAGTATTCCACATAGGGTTATAAGCTTTCCCCTAAATAATCTTATTCCTCCCAATGAAGGAATCATATCAGGCTTTCCTAAAGCTTCCCAATTTCTTTCTGTCATGATATTTACTTGTTTTTCCTCATCCATAACACCGTCTATGTCGAAGTCTCCTATTCTTTCTTTTATGCATTCTTTTTCTTTGAAGATATCTGATAAGTTGATATCTCTGTGATCATTTAAGGTTTCTTTCATTTGCAATAGTATAGTCTTTGATTTTGTCTGGGGTTTTTCCATGGTATCAGTTTCGTGACCTTCCTCAAGTTTTTGTTGTCTCATATTCATTCTGTCAAGCTCCACAATCATTCTAGGGAAATCTAAAACTTCATGGCCCATAGCTTTACAACAAAGACAACTAGGTCTTCTTCAAGAGCATTCCTTAGCAAGATGTCTTGGTCTTTTGCAACTGTAACAAAGGGTTAATCCTCTTTTTTCCTGAATGATGCCCAACCTTTCCTGGACTGCACACTAGGATCATAGTAGCTAACCTGCGAAAAATTATTTCTAGGTTCCCGCATCCATTTGTTAGTCCAAACATTATTTCTATGCATAGGAATAACATACCCTTCACCATTTCTATCATATCTACTCATATCAAACCTTCTCTCATCTAGTTGTGCCCTAGTTTTCAAACTAGGGTAACATTTATCAAACATACCTAGATCCATACTCTTGAAACAAAAATTTCCACTAATCTTACTTTCAGAAGAGCACAAAGCTTCTAGATCTAAAACTTTTCACTATTCTTACTTTTAAAGCTTCTAGATCTAAAACTTTTCACTATTCTTACTTTTAAAGCTTCCAAATCTAAATCTTTTACCTTTATCAGAGAACAAAGCTTCAAGATCTTACCTCTTTTCTTCAGATTTGACTTCTCTTCTTAGCACAAAGCTTTACAGGTCAAGTAGAATATTGTGCATTAAGGTAAAAGATCTACCCACAAAGCTTTCTTTCTTTCCTTCAGTCCCCAACAATCACAGTTTTAGGTCCTGGCAACAGAACCATTTGTTGGGATAGGGGAAGACCTGAGGTTCAATGCTACAACAACGCACCAACAAAACCCTAACTATAGGCCCTTTTGGAAACACCTGCAAAGAAGATGAAGTCTCACTTGAGCTAGAGGCAGGGGTGGTTACAGGACTCTAGTGTCTGCAACCTTAGCTGGGACACATATCTGTGATTGTAACACCTTAACATAGCACTTAGTAGTTACGGTTTGTTAATCTTTAGTCTTAGTTTACAACGCAACTAAACCCTAACAATAGATCAAAACAATATTTATACAGATCCAATAATTTCAAGTACTAAGCATACCAACATAGATCAGATCTAGTATTTATTCACATTAGTCAACACTAAGCTACCATAATAGATCCTTCTAGGCATACATCAATGCACAAAGCATTCAATCACATAGACAAGAGGACAACCATAAAGCACATAGCAACCACAACCTAGGATATATGTGTTTCACCCCCACCCTGGGGCTACATCCACCAAATCTTCTTCATTGTTTCTTTATGTCAATCTTCTACATGCACAGAGCCATGATATCTTACTCTGCAAAGGACAGGGGATCTGCGCACCTCACTAGATCCTCCTTCCTTGTATTACAATAGAAAGCCTTCCACAATATCTTATAAACACTTGCACTTAGCTTTGCAAGTCTCACGGAGTATGCACAAAGAAATTACAATTACCACTTGCACCTAGCAATTAATACTTAGCACTTAGCATCACATACTTGTCCATCCTTTGATCACATAGATAGAACTACTTCCTACATCACCTAACTTTCTATTTATACATTACAAAATGGGCCTAATCATGGGTAAACCCATGGGATGAAATCCGCATTCCCATTACATAAGCCTAAATCCCAAAAATCCCTAAAAAGGGGCCGAGATCCCGCAATCTGTTCTTCGACTTGCGCTCCATCTTTGATAGCCTGTCGAAGTCCCAAAAGTAGGTCAAACATGAGCAAGGATCCTCAAAACTTGGTCAAGGGCCAACAATCTTCAATTCATTTGAAGAGATCACAAAACCCAAGTAAATGAGTTATGTCTTCATAAAAGGGGATTTATTTAAATTTAACATCAAAATCTCTCGCTGCAATCTCCTCATCCCTAATGTTAGATGTCTCAAACACTCTTCTTTAGTTTTACTGAAGACTAATATATCATCCAGATATACAATCACAAACTTACCAGTGAAATCTTTCAATGCCTCATTCATCAACCACATAAAAGTACATGGGGCATTTGTTAAGAAAAATGGCATAACAATACATTCATACAACCCCTCATTTGATTTGAAGGTTGTTTTCCATTCATCACCTTCTCTCATCCTTATCTAGTGATATCCACTTTTCAAGTTTATCTTTGAAAAATAATTTTCTCCACTCAAACAATCCATTAATTCATCCATCCTTAGTAAAGGAAATTTGTACCTGATGGTGATCTTATTTATGGCTCTTGAGTCTGTACACATTCTCCATCCTCCATCCTTTTTTAGACTTAAAATAGTTGGTATTGCGCATGGACTCAATATTTCTCTAACTAAACCCTTGTCCATAAAATATTGGACTTGTCTCTTTACCTCCTCATTCTCTTGAGGTGTCAATCTATAGTTTTCTTTGTTCGACAGACTACTCCTAGTATTATATCAAGGTGATGGTTTATACTCCTGATAGGTGGAAATGAGTTTGGCAACTCATCCACTACTATGTCAACAAAACTCTCCAACAAATCCTGAATTTCTTTAGGTAGATCATCCATATAAGTAATTGTAAGGACGAATCTGGGTTTCCTTACCACAACAAATTCCATCTTATGTTCCTTCTTTACTTTCTTTAGGAGTTTCTTCCCACTCACGAGAAATATGCTTGTGCTAGATTCTTCCTTTACATTCATTTCTTCAATTGGTAGCAACATGTGTGTCCTACCATTCTTCTCCAAAGTGTAAGTATTTTTCCTCCCATCATGAATGACATTCATGTCATACTTCCATGGTCTCCCTAGTAAAACATGACATACATCCATGGGAATCACATCAAAAAAAATGTCATCTCTATGTCCTCCTATATTAAATTCAACTAGGCATTGTTTAGTTAATGTTACCTGGTGTCCTTTCTTCAACCATGAGACCTTATATGCACTCAGATGAGAAATTGTCTCCAGCTCCAATTTCTCCACCATCTATGTGGATACTAATATATCAGTGCTCCCACTGTCAATTATCACCTTGCATACTCTGTCTTTAGTCTTGTAAGCAGTCCTAAACAAACTGTTCCTCTACACTGTTTTTTCAACCACTAGCTCTGGATTTAAGAGAACCTTCTTCATTATCAGTGATCTACCATATTATGTGCCTTTTGCTTCAATATTATTCGTGTTCTCTTTTGAAATGTGAGATTCACCTCCTCCTTCCTTATTTCTATCAGGACATTCTCAAGACATGTGTCCTTTCTTTCCATAGACATAAAAATTCACTTCTCCTCATATGCATTTTCCTCTTCCTCGAGGAAAAGAGTTTCTACCACCATACTGTCTCCCTCGAGGACTTCCTCCTCTTTTCGAATGACCATGTTGTTTTTCAGTCTCGACCTTGGGATTCTATTCCTTATCATGGGAAATTCCCTTTCCTTTGCTTAGACTTCCTCCTCTGCTTCGCTAGCTCTTTTTTCTAGCCAACTTCTCTTCTTCCTTCAACGCAATCTGATAAAAATCCTCCATTGTCTTCAATTTCATCATGTTGATTTCATCTTGGATTTCATATCTCAAGAAATTTATATATCTAGCAACTTTTTCATCATCCTTTACTCTCTATCCATCCCTAATGTTCAGTTTGTAAAAATCCTTTGTGTAGTCTTTCACAGTCATTCCCTTTTGTTTGAGGTTCTGCAACTTCCTGAACAAATTTATCTGATAGTCCTTGGGTGTGAATTTATCCTTTATCCTGGCTACCATTCTATCCCAACTCTTGATATTTTTCTTGCCTTTGAATCTTTTGTCATCTTGCATTTCATATCACCACAACGTTGCATGTCCTTTTAACCTGGTGACAACATGTTTCACTTTTTTCTCCTCATTGATGTCTTCATATTCGAAGTACTTGTCCATTGACCTTATCCAGTCTAGAAATTCTTCAACATATAAATTTCCTTCATACATTCGGATGTCTATCTTTACTCTAGCTCCAAATTTGACAATCGGTTTCAACAAGCATTCTTCTGCAACATACTATACTACATCTTCTTCAACTTCCACTTCTTCATTCTCTGCATCACTAATGTCTCTAGCATTAGGTTCTCTCATTTGCATTGTTTCCATGGCACCCAACCTTGCACGAAGTTATTGCATCTCCCTTTCCATAGCTCAATTTTCTATAGGTGGATTTGCATGTCTTATAGGCAATATTGTGTTGAAATATTATCCTGTATATAGCTACCACTTAATGTATCTAATACCACTTGATGATATCATGATCTCTCCTTTTTACCTTCTCACTTTTTCTTACTGTCTGGAAGAAAATTGTTTCTCCAATACCACTTTGATGCAACCCCCTCCCCTCCTAATGGTTGCGTGACCTCCCGGTAAAGGATATTCAAAACACTCAAGATGAATCAGATTTTCGGCCCTTCAATAGACTTTGAATGATTGAAACACAAGTCCCTTTGATGTTACCTACAGGTTCAAATTACCCGCAACTCTACTCTCTGACGCTTCTAGCAACACCAATTTATGAGTACTAGCTCCCGTGCTAGACTCTTTTTCCAATGTGACCATGGTATGTGACCATGGGCAAGCTCTCTTCGTAACTTCGACTTCGACGGTTTTTACGATATCCACCGTCAATTCCTTCCAAAAAAATTTCTGCTAAAACACACGAATCTCTATCACTTTTCCTCCTGGATCCAGTGGTCCAGCTCTAATTTGTCCTTCGTAACTTCGTGAAGATTTCACTCACTCCACAAAACCTCTGAAACTCTACTTCTCAAACTCTCCAATCTACTGCAACATATCGTCCTCGCAGCCAATGACTAGGATCACTTCACAACTTCACGACTTCAGTGACACCTCACTCTTAAAACACTTTTGTGCCTCCAAACCACGAAGTGCTAAAGGACTTCCACAATTATCCTCCATGCAAATCTCCTAGATCTGACAATCTAGAAATATCCTATTCCCTCCTGGACAGATCTTTCTCATTGAATTGGAAAATCTTCAAGGACTCCTCCCCATTGAAAATTTCTCACTTCTATCTCTTCTAAACTTGGTCTCCCTCGAACACCTTAACTCCCCAGAATGTTTTCTTCAACACTTATTTGAAACTTTCCATGTGCACACCTTACACCAGGTTTTCCTCCACAACTTAGATTCTTGTGGATGACTATGCACACCTTGTGACAGTTCATCACACTCTTTTGCAAACAAATTTACGCCACTCCTCCTAAGCTCATGAGTCAAAAGAATCTGTCACGCACTCCTTGTAGGCACTATTCACTCTCTACATACAAAGCTACAAATTATCTTTCTTGGACTTGTTCCTCCTCAACACTCTGATCATCTAAGAATTACTCCTTCGATACTTAGTCAAGTATTGACCCTATGCACACCTTGCATCAAAATTCCTCCAACTTGACTCTTGATGGGAGGTTGTTCACTACTTGCAACAATCCTTCCATAGCTCAATTGTTCCTCCTGAACAATATGACTTTGAGCCCACTTCCTCCTACGCACACCTTCAAGCTATCCTTCCTAAACCTCTGAGTCAAAACTGACTCTGTCAACACACACCTTGTGGACACTTATGCACTCCTTTCATACAAAAGTTTCACATTATCTCTTTTGAGCTTTTGAGTTGAAACAGACTCTGTCAATGCACACCTTGCGGTCACTTATGAACTCCTTGCACAGGCTCATAGAAGAGAAACAACTAAAACTTATCTAAATCGTCACAGGTTCATACATTCAACCATGTAAAATCATTCATAACATAAGAAAAAGTAATAACGAAAAATTGTAAATAATAGAAAGCCTACCATTCATTCATTCAGATAGACAAAACAACAACAAACATTTGGAACAATTCTTCTATGTTATATTCATTCAAATGATATGTACATGGACTTATACAATTCTCTTCATTAGCTCCATGTTAGGACTCAAAAATGTCACATTTATATATTCTTTTCCCTTCACCATTCCTTACATTTCATCGTCCCATTAACCTTCCATCATACCATTTTCATAAATACATTTGGGTTTCACATTATTATTTTCCACTTTGTTCATTTTAGTATTATAAGTGAATTTATGATTAAATATTAGAAAATTAACATATTTTCATTATATCTCAAGGTTGCATGAGTTTTATTATGTGTACAGGTATATTTGAAGATTTCAACAAAGTCAAATATTACCACCTAGCCTCAAATTCGAATTTCATCTTCAAGCTTTGAAGATTTGAAGAATATTTGAGACAATCATTCAAGCATATTCAAAGGATAAGATCATGGAGATTTTGATGGAATATCTTATCCAAGATTTGTGAGAGATGTGTGGAGGATTTGAAGGGATCATATCTTGTAATAACAGGAAAGTGGTTGAGAGAATAGTGGATCTATAATATGAGACTCTTATCTTATCTTTAAGACTCTCATGTATAAAAGAGAGTGTTCTCTCTTCAGTTGGGGGGGGGGGACCTATATTCACTACATATTCATTACCATTATTCCATTTTACCATTTCATCATTCCATTTATGATTCACTAACATTTATTTTCCAGCAACACTTTGTTGCATTGATTTATATACATATTGGCATGATTCATAAAGATAAAGAAAATGATTTCTTATACAAAATGATGCTTTCTTATGCACATTGATAGCTTATTATTATTTCCAATGACTATATTACTAAATTATTGCAGAAAGAAAGAAAATAAGTGAAATGAATTTTGTTAACGCAAGAACCAACATTCTTTGTATTCATGGTTGTCACACAAGAACCAACCATAAGAAATTTTCATATGTTGTTACACATGTATTTTACATGTTGCTACTCCTGTATTTCAAATCCTGGAAATATTCCTTATTAAAAAGACATCATCAAGCAAATCCAAAGTTTGAATGCCAAAAGTTCCTAAGAAAATGCATGCACAGTTGCATGAGGACATGCAACAAGTTCAATTGGGGGGAATGTTAGGACTCAGAAATGTCACATTTATATCCTCTTTTCCCTTCACCATTCCTTACATTTCATCATCCCATTAACCTTCCATCATACCATTTTCATAAATACATTTGGGTTTCAC
>JZKD02S0389496.1:306251-318917 GCA_000966675.3 Picea glauca | reverse complement strand
GTTGTGCAGAACAAAGTTCCCCAGAAGACTTCCGTTAAAAACCATCCTGATCCGCAAGATAAAGGAAGCCTTCCTGTAAGTAATGTAAATAATGTAGATAAAGTAGCTTTAGAAACTGTGAGTAAAAAGCCACAAGCTACTACTCTTAGTACTCACAAAAATGTACCTCCATTTTTGCTAACCTTCGAAATCTTTAATAGAAACGTGCACAATTGTATGGTAGACTGAGGAGTGTCATCCAATGTGATGCCTTGGTCTGTTTTCCAAAAGATTAACACTAAAGTTGAACCCTCTAATTTAAAAATCATACAACTTGATCAGACAAATGTTAAAGTTATAGGTGAACTGAAGAATGTGCTTATTAGATTATCATCTAACCCCAAGGTTCATCAAGTTATTGATATAATTGTTGTGGATATTCCAGAAGTGTATGGTCTATTCTTAAGAAGGGACTGGTCGGAGCAACTACATGGTTATTTCACGACAGATTGGTCCCATCTATGGCTTCCAGACAACGGTAAGCCTAACAAGATCAAGGTAAATCGTGAACGCTACCTTAAGTTCATGGTCACAGATTTGAACGATCCCAACGAACCATTTACACCTTCTGTTGATTCACTCAAAGTACAAGGGATGGACACCTTCTTTGGAAATTTCATGGACGAGGCTTCACCCATCACCAATCCAGAACAACAGTCTGAGATTGTAGCATATATGTAGCCAACAACTTCTACGCAACGGTCTCATGTACTCGATGGAAATCAAATTTGGTCTCTTTATTTTGACAAAACATTAATTGCATGTAGGTTGGATTTCGAATATACTAATAATGCTGCAGAATATGAGGCTTTACTGCAAGGTCTCAGAAAAGATTCGGATATGAACATTCAAAATTTAACCATCTTTGGTGACTCCGAAATAGTGGTTAGACAGGTAAGAGATTCTATCCACTATCTGTCTCCGCAACTCAAAAGCTATCAGTATGAGGTATGGAATTTAATGAATAATTTTTTTTCTTTCAATATAAATTCTATTCCTATATTGAATAAATCTGAAGCAGATTTATTAGCTAATGTAGCTTCTAAACTTCTTTCTACAGAAGGCTTGTCCCCATATGCATTCTCTGTTGAGCTATTGTTCAGACCATCCATTCCTAACAACATCATGAACTGGAGAGTATTTGATGATGATCAACAGATTATTAACTTTCTGCACATGGAAGAAACTTTTCAAGGTGTGGTGATAGACGAACACACACACGATGCCAATTTGCGCGATTTCACAGTAATACCAAATCCGAGAACTCCTGAATCTTCACCAGATATGGTAAACTCGATCCCTAAAAACGTAATTAGATTAGAGAAGTTTTATGATCTTCAAGATAAATTTAAAAAGATGATCAACTGTAAAACCAATAGTTCCTCATTATCATATGAAAAAGTAGACTTAGGAACTAATGAAAATCCTCAGTGCATTAATCTAGGGTTGGGGTGTTCTCAACAAGAAAAAGATGCATTTATTAAATTGTTCAAAGAGTTTAAAGATGTCTTTGCATGGACTTATGATGATCTTAAAATGTTCAACCCTAAATTCATACAACATGTCATTCCGATGAAGCCCCAAACCTTACCCTTTCAACAAAAATTGAGGAAAATGCATCCTAAACTCGAACCGACCGTTCAAAAAAAATTGAATAAACTCCTAAATGCTAAGATAATTTTTCCTGTTAGACACACTCAATGGGTTTCTAACCTTGTCCCAGTCCGGAAGAAAAGTGGGGAAATCCGACTCTGGGTCGATTTCCGAAACCTTAATAGAGCATCTAATAAAGAAAACTATCATGTCCCGCCCATGGAACAGATCCTTCAATAGGTATCTGGTTTTGAAAGGCTATCCTTACTGGATGGTTTTTCGGGGTACAACCAAGTCCTGATGTCTCCACCAGACCAACTTAAAACTACCTTCCATACTCCATGGGGCACTTATGCTTATCGTAAAATGCCCTTTGGAATGATTAATGCTAGAGCCACTTTCCAGAGAGCGATGGACATCGCTTTCCGAGGCTTAATCAATCAGTCCATCGTAGTTTACTTAGATGATGTGAAGGTATTTTCTAAAAAAAAAAACAATCATCTAGCTCACTTACGAGCTGTTCTACAACGATGTCGTAAATACGGCATCTCCTTGAATCCCAAAAAATCCATCTTCGCAGTAGAACAGGGTAAACTCTTAGGACTCATTGTGTCTAGTGAAGGGATGATTATTGACCCCGAAATGACTCAAGTCATCGCGAAACTTCCCCCTCCTACATCCAAAAGATCTATGCAGTCTTTCTTAGGCCAGATTAACTTCGTGACAAGATTTGTCCCCAGTTTCTCCGAAATGGTCAGGCCTATACAAAATTTGATTAAGAAAGACACCCAATATCACTGGGGACCCCTAGAAAGTCAATCTTTTAATGCAATAAAGAAGGCCATAATAGACGCTCCATCTCTCATGAGCCCATATTTTTCTCAAGACTTTACACTCTACACTTTTGCTTCTGACCGTTCCTATGCCACCATCCTAACCCAAAAGAATGTCGAGAACAATGAAGTACCCATTGCCTTTATGAGCTCCTCTTTCAAAGGTGATGAACTTAATTACCCAGCGGTAGATCAGCAAGCCTATGCTATTTTCAAAGCAGTTAAACACTTTCGGTCCTATCTTTTGAAGTATAGGACGAAAGTTATTGTCCCCTACCAAGCCATGAGGAAACTGTTAGTGCAGAAGGAACTAGGTGAAAAGAGGGCCAACTGGGTCACCTCCTTGTAGGAGTATGACTTAGAAATCACCCCAGCTCAGATAATGATAGGCCAAGGGTTATGCAAGTTAGTTTCTGATTCAGCAGCAAGACAACAAGAAGAAAGCGATACGTCAAACCTAGGACAACACGATCAAAGTCTAATCTGTTGCACACAAAACTTTGTCAGTCCTTGGTATGATGATATAAGATTCTGTCTTGAACATGGGTCAACCCCTCGTCACCTGGACCCCACTAAAAGAAGAGCGTTGAGATTAAATTATGCCTCCTTTCATCTGGTTAATGGTATTCTATTTCGTCTGAGTTTTGACGGCGTAATGATGCGCTGTCTTGAAAAAGATGAAGTAGAAAAAGTCCTGCTCGAGTTGCATGCAGGAGAAGTCGGTGGTCATTTCAGTGGTAACACCACTGCCCATAAAGTTTTAAGAGTCGGTTATTATTGGCCCACGCTTTTTAGAGATTCCCATGCCTTGTGTCGTAAATGTATCATTTGTCAGAAAGCATCAGGGAAGTTACAAAAACCAGCCTTTCCTTTGTAGCCCGTTTCAGTAGTTTCTCCTTTTCAGCAGTGGAGCCTTGATATCGTAGGTCCAATCAACCCCCCGTCCTCACAACAACACAAGTTTATTGTGACAACCACAAATTAGTTTACCCGATGGTTTGAAGCTACTGCGTTAAGAACTGTCCACACCAGTCATGTAATTGCCTTTTTAAATTCGAATATTATCACTCGTTTCGGTATCCCTGACTGTTTACTATTCAATAATGCTTCTTACTTTTCCTCTCTTGAGATGAGCGAGTTCGCCTTGGAAAAAGGAATCAAGCTGAAATATTCTTCTAGCTATTACCCCCAGGGCAACGGATTAGTAGAATCAACAAACAACAACTTGATTAAAATCATCAAGAGAACGGTGGTTGAAAATCACAAGAATTGGCACAATGCACTGCTAAACGCGCTGTGGGCTGGTAGGGTAATGCCAAAAGTTGTTGTAGGTAACTCCCCATTTTTTCTCATTTATGGCAGAGAAACAATTCTTCCACCTCACATTCTTCTTCCTTCACTTCAGTTGTCGCAAAAAGTCCAAGAAGATTATTGTCCCCCTTTGGAAAACCGAATTAACGCTTTGATGAAGCTAGAAGAGGTAAGATCCCAAGCTAAATGTAAGTTAGATCAACATCAACTATTGGTTAAAATTTGGTTCGATGCTAACTCTGCTTTTGATAGGAACTTTGAAGTAGGCGATCTCGTCTTGAAATGGGACAAACCGCACGAGGGAAAGAGAGAATACACTAAATTTCAAAACTTATGGCTTGGACCATTTTTAATTGCTGAAAAGTTGGGTCCCAGTTCTTTTCGATTGCAAAATATTGAGGGTCAGCTTGACACGTATCTGGTGAATGGCCAAGCCCTGAAAAGATACTTTGCTTGATGAAAAACCTTGTATATTATGTACATATTTTTCTTTTGTTTGCTTTTTCGTTTGTTTTTTTGTTTTTGACTTTTCTTTGAATTTATCAGCTTGTGTTTTTGGAAAATACACATACCTGTATACCGAGCTATTCAGATAAAGAAAACAGAAAATTCCTTCGCTGAAACAACTTCTGAGAAATTTGTACAAACATGAATGATATATTTTTGAAATTTATATCTATGTTGGAAAAGTCTGTTGTTTGAAAGAAGTTGACTGATTTCGATCTCTGAGCAAAGCTTGTCATGATCATCTATTATCTTTTTACGCTATCCCTATTCCTTAAGGGAATGACTCAGAAGATGTCTCCCTGTATCAGGAAGTTGTTTTGTAAATGAAACATCTCTGGATCTTAATAAAGGACAGTTCTAAAAAATTCTGATGAGGTCTGAAAAAAATATGTTAAAATATCATGATTTTCAGTGTCACCCCAATCAACTATATATCTATGAAAAAACAAAACAAAATAAATTATTAATAAGAGCTGTGGGAAGTTCTTGTAAACCCACCGAGATACTGAACAGGTCTTCTGGCAGTGGGTAAATGCATGCATGACGCCAAGACAACTTCATCGGGGTATTGAACAGGCCCGCTGGAAGTGAGGCAATGTCGGGTATATGAAAATTTGCAAATAAGAAACCTCTTTAATGTCCTTTATTCTGATCTAGAACTTCTTGGTAGGATACAGATGTCAGAGTTGGTTAAATGGAAACCCTGTTGAGGCTATGGACGCCTACTAGTAGCAGTGGCTCTGTCAACATTATTGGAGATTTTATCTTTAATATCGTGACTCAAGACTGTTATCAGTTTTCATCTTTTAAAACACTGCTGGAATAGTTGGTTTAATGATTATGTTTATACGATTTTCTGGTTGTTATTTTAGAGTTGGAATTATCTTTGCTGTCCTAATATGAATTTGTTCCATTTGGTAGAGATAACTGCTTCTACCAGTGTGTCTCCATTGTTGGAAACCAATTCACATTTTCCACTGACTAATAAGCTACCTACACCAATGTTTTGCAAACATCAATTTTTCGTCGCAATTCTCAAATAAACGACACTTTTATTTTTGTGACATTTGCACATTTACCTTCGTTTTTGTTTTCACGACTGTAAGCATGAAAAATTGGTCTTTCGTAGTCGCATTAAAATCATTATTTGAACTGTCGTTATCCTCCTTGTCGATATGCCTATTGTTCTTACATTTTACTTATCATTATACAGTTGGCAAGACCTTTTGATCTGCACTCATTTGACATTCTTTGATTGATCATGTAGTTTCGTTTCATGAGTGATTAAGTTTGTGATTCATTGGCAATTGGATTTATATGTTCTTTGATTTTATCTACTTGACCATTGGTTTCATAAAGATATATAAGTGTTATGGTTAAACCCTTGATTTATTTCATTTGATATGACACCTAGTTCAAAACGAATTGGAACATTGGTCCAACACTTGTTATTGGTTTCGATTTGTATGTTGGGTGTTTAAAACTATGCCATAACTTTGATTGCGCACGTTGGTTTATACACTTACCATTGATTTCATTGGTCGGGCAAGTGACATAATTGTTGAACTATACTATAGTGGGTTGAACAACTTTAAGCGCCGACGGTTGTACCATTAGCAATGACTATTCTGCATGGCAGAAATAGCTCCACCACCTTTGCATGATGTCATTTATGCCTATCCCTTATGCCTGTTTCACCTCTGTTAGCTCGGGTAAACCTTCGTGCACTCTTCTCCTGTGTATGCTATGATTCAAACCCTGGCTTGTTCACTGTGTTCTCGGCTCCATGGCACCGGTGGTGCGAATCGAGCCGAACGGTAGCCAAGCCTTGCTACTATTAGACAATGCCCGAAAGGACTTAGAGGATAGTGGTTGGCTCACCTTCGTGCAGAGGTTTGAGGGTTTTAATTTATTTGTTGCACAACAGTTCACCTTGATTTTTTATGGTTGTAGAGCCAAGGTGGGTGACGTTGTTGGAAATCAGTGAAGAGTTCATTAGCTCTGCCACCAGATTAGCAGCCACAAGCCAGTGTTGGTTTAAAAATTCAAAAGTTGAAGAGGTGCCATGGCCACTACTGTTCGTCTCAAGAAAGGTCACATCCTGTGACAGTGGTATGTTGATTTCCATGCTCAAACCAAGATGGCATGACCTTTTGATAGTATTTAAACAATTCGTGACTTGTGAGGGTCGATATAGACTTGTTTTTCTCTACCACCTACGTTTGTTAATGAATTTTATAGGGTATCCATTGAATATGCCTTTCTACTTCCAGCGTAGCCTTTATAAAATGTCAAAAAGGTTTAAAAGGGAGAAGGCCAATAGTAGTCTCTTCCACCATGGCCTAATCAGACTAATCATTGTCCATCACTAATTCTCCACGGTGATAGCTGGCGAGATTTTATGACTCGAAATGGTTTTGATGATACAGACCCTGTCCAGATTGATAAGCCCGTGATTAATGAAGCTCAGGTCGGGCCACCCGTGCCCTTCCATGTCCTACTGCCTTTTCCTAAACCCTTGGTCAAACCTGATGTTGACTTACACGACGCTATAACTGAGAAGGTTGAGGCTATAAAAAATCCTGTGAGAAAAAAGGTTAGAGGTAACCCTACTGTTGATGGAAAAGGTAAAAAGAATGCTTGGTTTATCTTGAGGATGGATAGGAATAAGCCTAAACCTAGTGTTGAGCAGAAGCCCATAGTCCTTAGTGNTGCTAAAAATAAATGAAGTTTTGATTTGGATACACGATTTTCTCATGCCCAGTTTAGCCATTGATAGGTTTTCATCGGATTTGATTTTTTTGTATGTTGAGTTAACGAAATCGATGGTTTGTTTTTGCTTGGATTTGGTTGCATCTAATCTGAATAGGAGGTTTTTTCATGCTAAATTTAGAGCACGATCATGTTTTGATTTGATTTTGGTTAGTTTGTATGCTGTGATTTTGGAACGACTTCGTGAGTTTGAATTGATATAATCTTCTAAATTGGGAATACAACTCTGATCGATTTCAATTCGGAAAGAACGACTTTGTTTTTCATGAAAACAATATTCTCATTTAAGCCTATGCAAATGATATTTACGCTCGAATCATGGAACGATTTTGATTCACAACGACTATGTTAAACCCCAACTGTTCGATTCGCTTGATTGGATTGTTGTGTATCTTCAGTTAGTATGATTGGTTTTATGATTTGTATTCGTATAAAAAATAGACTTGATTGTAGCTCTGTTAATTTTAATTTTCAAACGAGTTTTTTAACTCAGATCGACTTATGTTATTTTTGTCAAATTCGTATGAGGAAATTCGGGTAATAGTCGTTTCAAAATGAATTCAAGAAATGATTTCGTGAATGATTTTGTCTGCCCCAATTTGCAATAACAAATGATCGGACAACTCTTACAAACCCTTTTATCAACTGATTGATCTCATTATGGTTTCGTTTGTGAACATTTACGCACCAGTTTTGATTTAATTCGCTCATGGCATGGATCGTTTGTTATGTCAATACAGTGATGTCGATTTGAAAATGATCTTGTTTGGATTCGATCGTCTTCCATGTTGATGAGGCAACATAAGAATTGCCTATGATTTGTTTTAATTGTATCGATTTCAAATTGATATGAAAATATTTCATTACTGTTCGATATGATTCTGTTCACCCAATTATGTGGCAACAAACGAAACAGAGGATATGCATCTTTGTAGTCATTTGATTTTAGTTTTTTTCTGATCTCGAATTAGTATAACAATCTCAATTTGAATGATTCGTTTGTCTTTTAAATAGCTATTAGATACTTGTTATTAGTTGAATTTAATTCTCTAAAAGATTTGAATTGATTTTAATGTTGATTCTGTGTCTGATTTAGACCAACTACAGAATTGCAAGATTCTATAGTTAGTCTATAGAATTATATTTTTATCATTTTCTTTAACAAAATATCCTCCTAACTTGTTCATTTTTTACCCTTTTCAGATACTTCCGAATTGCATTGGGCATGCTGGACAGTCTAGGAGATATTTGTGTGTTTTAGTTTTATTTTAGGTTCTTAGTTTAGTCAGACTTGGGATACTTCCCAGATTTTCTGTAAACAGTTTTGATAACTTCCACAGGGATGTTTTACCCTGTAGAAGGTCTTTAAATACTTATTATTTTTTGTATTAAAGGGCATCCTCACTTGTGGGAGAACCAGGCTATGGATTTCTAATACAAACTAAGACAAGAGTTGATGTTTTGCTACAACTTTCGCTTTCATAATATCAATCTTTTGTTTCATGTTTATGCATGTCACTTTGCAGTTAATTATAGACTACTTTAGCTATCATAGTCTATTGCAGAATGATATGATTTAATTAATGTTTTATCCATATCTAATTTCTCTCATGACTTAAAAATACAACAATTACTTTGTTTCAGTTGATGAATCACAGATTTCTCTTCTTCATTAATTGAATCATTTTGTATAAGTCTTTGCATACAGGTGTATCTAACTGTGAAGATTTATAAATCATAAGATTGTTGTAATTTTTATGTCTTGTTTGTCCTGTAATCATATTTGAAGAGCACTGCAACTTTCTGTTTACAAGGAGTACCTAGATAATTCGGTGTGGGTTTCCTCCCTCCGATCAGCTAAGACAATCATCATACATAGGACAAACCTGGAGCGTTTCTCCAGGTTAGTTTGTTATTTAATTTGTTAGAATGATATTAGTAGTTTAGTTAGATTTGTAGTTAGAATTAGTATATTAATTGTTTAGTTTAGTTAGTTTTTGTTTTATTTATGTTAATAAAATTATAAAATCAACAAAAAATATCTTTCTCTGTCTTAGGGCAGAATATAAATGAGTTTTTCAGGTTTTATTCAAATCTGTAAATTGTAGATATTGTACATTTTGTGAATAAGTTATATTTCCGTTAGTAGTTAGATATTTAATTAGTTAGAGTTAGTATAGTATTAGTTAGTAGATTGTATATATAGAATAGTTAATTTAGTTTATTAGTTTGTTTTATTTCCTTTTAGTTAGACTAGTTTAGTTTGTTTTAATTGTTATTTTTAGTTAGATTAGTTATTTTAGGTTAGTTTTCTTTTTGTTTTCTTAGGACTTATATCGGATAACGGAGTCGCTAAACCCGTCAGGGTGGTTCATCCCAAACGGCTTGGGTTATTAGACAACCCCAGACCGGTTCCACTCTCCCAGTTGATGGACGGTCAATTTCGCCTGTCAACAACTAGGTCCCTTTCAGATGGCCAGAGTCCAAGAAATTTGTCAATGAGTGCATGATCCCTCATGAACTAGGTATGCTTGCCTACCTTGGTTCATTTGATGACATATTTTAGCATTGTAGGTGTCTATGTGATGCATTTTCCCGGTATCCAGGTTCGAGAACCTTTTGTATGCGACGATTCTACATCCATGCTCATTCTTCTATCTTGTCGAGTCTCTTTGTGCAAGATTTGGTCCTGTAGATGTGGCAGGGATTCGAAGGGCAGCCGACACAATCTAGAGCTTTTTGTCTCATGCGAGACTGCATTCCGGTAAGAGGTGGATTTCACCCCTCTGTCCTTTGTCATCTTATTATGTCAAGAAATGCAGCAGGGCATGTGCACCAGGAAGGAACATAAGAGATCTAGTGGTGCCAAGATGCGCAGACACAAAATGCATCAACGCTCAAACCCTATTTGCGCATCTCCAGAAAGATGGTTCCATATTTTGAATATTTTAATACATTCTATTTCCTACAATGTTTCAAACATTATTTCCTTCGAGTTATCAACATGAAATAATTCTTTATATGTTTATCTCATTTATAAAAAAAAAGGATAAATTAATTATTTTCTACTTATATCTTTACATGTTAAATTATGATGTATATCTTTTGTATTTTGATATAAAGGGCAAATACTATTTTTACTTTTATATTTTATATACTAATTAAAAAAAAATTATAAAAACAATTTTTAATTACCAACACAATCTCTTATTTTAGTACGCTTTCTCTTAACCAATTTCAATATTATTTAGGGGATTTTCTTGTTTATTTATATATAACATGATATTCTCATCAAGATTATGTCATCTAAATTTTCACGTATTGCAACTATCATATTAGTTTAGGAAGACATCTCACCTAATCTACATAAATATTGTCTATTTAGCTTTATGGTCTTTATTTAGCTTTATGGAATAGTATAATTGGTGAAAAGTGTATATACTCTTTCGGTAAGAAGAAGGTTACGAGTTCAAACATTGTGTCTTTGAGGTTACAGTTTAACACTCTTATCATTTACAAAAATAAGAAAAGTATTGATGAGTTCTCTATTTGTTTAAAATAGTAGTAAAAATATATTGAAAATTTAAAATATATTAAATTATTAGGAAAAAAAATACTAAATCGTACCTTCACAATCCATTTATAACAAATTAAATCCGAAAATCAATATCATAATTAAAAAATATAAACATGTAAATCAAAATCCTTTAATTATTTTTGTTAATCGAGAAAATCAACGCCTTAAAATTTATTTAAAAAACTGTAAAAAATCATGTTGAAAATCAAGATAATTAATCTGTCATAATGGCTCATTGGCTTATTAAAAAGCTTGTGTTATACTGATTTGCATTATACATAGTATAAAAATTTATTTAAAAAAAATTGTAAAAAAATCATGTTGAAAATCAAGATAATTGATCTCTCATAATGGCTCATTGGCTTATTAAAAAGCTCGTGTTATAGTGATTTTCATTATACATAGTATAATGTAAGGAAAGATAAGGCACATTCCTAACTTAAATTTTCCATAGATGATGTTTTCTGACATACTTGTTTGTTTTTCTCTGCAATTTTCATTCATTATGTATTCAATTCATTACATTAAAACAAATTATATAATTTATGTTTTGTGATAAATTTTCTCCTCTCAATTTTTAAGCATCAATTTAGAATGAAATAGTAATTTGTATGAACTTCAAATAAAGGGATATGATTTTCAAAATTCTCGCTCTTTGAAAATTCTACAAAAAATTGGTGCCAACTTCATAAAAGTATATATATTGATATACCTAATTTATATATATTCTAGCAAGGTAAACCCCTAAACGTGACAAAAGTCAAAGTATAGAATTTTAATTTTTCACACATCATACTTCCTAAATGTCAAAAGCTTGACACATGATTCATTAACTTTATATTGACGTGGAGTACAAATTGACTTGGAAAAGAAAGAAGCACAATCCGAAATCTATGTCTCATTTACAACTTGGAAAATCGGCATTTGAGAGATGGGGGTTGGAAATACGCCAACCACAACTTGGACATATACATTGTATATGTTAGGTATGAAGTCATATGGCCCACTCTAATGAACATGACGTTGAAGATCTCAATATATTTGATTTGATAAGACTTTTGTTAGATAGCAAGCTTATCTACTACGTCATACGAATGTATAGTAGAACAACCTTAACATTACCTATTTATTTTAACATCATAATTATTTTTTAAACAAGTGGTTTAAGTTGTATTAGGTGACTCGATGGAGATAAACAAGTTGTGACTTTACAGATCGAGATACATAGATTGATACATAATGAGATGGAAAGAGGACCAAGTTTGACCTTGTTTTTCTCATTATTTAAATATTAGATTATGTTATTACTTGTCATTAGCTATAACTATGCTAATTGATATCCCCACTTCTGAGAGTTCTTGTACCAGTTCCTTCCAACGAAATTGGATAGTATTCCCATTGTCCTTCGAGTTTAAGAGAGGCATTATGCCTCTAGTAATAGGTAACTAAGGAAGAAAGGATTAACACGGATTTTTTTTTATCCCCATGGGTATGTGGCCACGTTAGCTTCCTGGAGTGATTATTAGAGAGTGAAAATAAAGACACCCTTAAATGCCTGAATATTGAAATAATTTTAATAGCAAAGGAGTAGTCACTAGGATAGCATTATTGTTCCCATGAGCGAGAGATACAACTTTCCTTGTTCATGTTTACATTATGGAAAATATGTACCCCGTTGTAACAACTCCTTGTTGTTATGACAACCAAGCAACGTATCACAGTTTTTTTTTTTTTTTTTTAAAGTTGTTTTTGGAAATTTAAAACATCAGAATACGCAGTCAACATTGTCGACACATCAATCAGATATATTAACAAAACCATAATAATTCATTAATAATCCTATACGAAACAATGTTTCCACCTCCTTACCATGGACCATGACACTCACATCAACGTATTAACATATTAAATAATAGAATCCCGACATCATTCCATTCTACCATTAATAATGATGCATAAAAGTAAAAATCCTAAACATTCAACACATCTCATAAGGACCATCATCAGATATCCCTAAAACATATGATAGCATAA
>JZKD02S0389496.1:282918-301018 GCA_000966675.3 Picea glauca | reverse complement strand
CCCATGGTACCACCAGTCATGGGCCTTACCATCCAAGTACATAGTGGCAAACTTGATGGCCTCCATCTCTCTCATGGGGTTAAGCTACATGTAAGTATCTAGCTTCTGCACCCATGTTTGTGCTATCATCTTAGTCGTACCATCAAAGTATGGAATCTCTATCTTCCTTTCCCTTTGCTCAAACTCAAAGTTTCCCCTGTGGTTCATCCTAGGCTGGTTTCTGAACCTGAGTTGAAAATACTGGTCTAGGGACATCTGTCTTTGAACTTTCATATCCAAGCTATAATATTCCCTGGTACTCCTGGCTAATTGTTCCACAAAATCTTCAACTTTTTCATGCTGCCCTTGCTCATCTGTGAATGTGGGCATGTATGGTCTGGGGTTAGCTCTGCTTCTTGAGTGTTGGCCTAGTGGTTCATCCATGAACACTGGCACGTATGGCCTATGATTGGTCCTGCTACCCATCTACCCATGGAACGTGCCACCTCCAAGACTTCCTTCAGATCCTGATGCTTTCTCCGGGTTATATCTGATTTCCTCATGGGTTCCACCGGACCCTCCAACCTCCTTATTCCCATACGTATCAGGATCTTTGCCTCGATGGGTTACTTGCATCAAAAGGTCAGTTATCCTAGTTTGGTTCTCGTTCCTTTTCTGTAGATTCTCATCAACTTTCTTCAAGGTTTTAGAGATTTCGGCCTGTCCCCTTCTGTTGGTTTCCTGATACTCATCCAACTACCAGACCAATGTGCTTTCTGTGTAGTTCATGTTTTGCTGGAACTTATCAAATTTGACTACTAAGAGAGCCAAGACCTGAGGCTCATGGTTGTCTCCTGACCCTTCCATTTTTTCCTCTGTTTCACTGTTGTTTTTCTTCTTCCGACCCATAACAATTCCCCTGTACTTCTTCATGCACCGATCTCTCCACAAGTTTGGAGGATCGAGGCTCTGATACCACTGTAATGATCCCAAGCCAAATTCTTTCCTGGAATCACTAAATACTACTAATTAATTGAGTTATTAAGTGCATACAAGATTCATCAACACATGGAGATCACAATATACTCAAGATGTAGAAGCACAAGCAAAGATCTAACCTTTTTATTATGAGCAATGTAAGGTAAATACAATAGATGGTCGATATGGAATGACCCTCAGATGTTCGTACAAGCAATAGATATGAGCTGCTACAAAATGCTCCCGACAATACAAAATAAGCCTCCAAAGGCTGGATATACAATGAAGTCTTAATCAAGAAGATCTGAGCCTTACTAATGCTCAACCTCCAAGATGGAAAGTTCCACATCCTGCTAGAATGATGAAGCCCTCAATAATTCATCCCTAGTGCCAAAGATGTTCAATCACCTCCAGAAATATGCCAAACAGTAGATCGGGTGATGGTAAGAACAACCCAGTTGCCCGAATCTCCAAGATCCCTCTCAATCTCTATAGATCTGAAATCTCCACTGAATGGTGTGCCCCACTAGATGACTGAAACCCTAGCTGGTTCGGCCCTGATGAAGGAGGCCTCCAAATTCTCTGAAAATCTCCAAGAATATAGATCGGGTGATGGTAAGAACAACCCAGGTTCCTGAATCTCCAAGATCCCTCTCAATCTCTGTAGATCTGAAATCTCCATTGAAAGATTCACCCCACTGGATGAATGAAACCCTAGCTGGTTCGTCCCTAATGAAGGAGACCTCCAAATGCTCTGAAACTCTCCAAGAATATAGATCGGGCTATGAGAATCCCATGGGAGAAGTTTCGAGCTCAGATCTCAAGCAGATCTCCCTAGATCTGAGTTTTACTGAATCAAAGGACGTCCCCTATGGCTCCAAGACATCCCAATCTGAAGACAAATGTAGAATGATGATAACGCTCCAGAAAATCCCTCAAATTGATGGTCCTGCCCCTACAAAAAAAACCAAACTATCAGAATGGCCCCAGGCCCTCAGGATAAGCTAGATCGAAGCTCCCTCTAGATGATGGTGCACCCTTGCTGGAAACATGAGAACAATACAGTCTGCTACCTTCTGAAGCGCTAGATGGAGATGGGCTGAGACTAGAATGGTGTGGAGGAGTATTTCATCCCCGAGACCAAGCTGTGGAACAAGGTGAGTGGATATTTCACCACTGAGTTACTCACAAGGGTTTGTACAACAAAACCCCCAAACTGAATGCTCAAGAGAAATAGAAAATTCTAATCCAAAACCAGAATGAGTAATAGGTGCGCGCCAGCCTCTTACTTATACTTTTCCTTCTATTTGTCTATTGAGTTAGGTTAACTCCCAGGGTTAATCTTCTATTCTTCTGTTGAGTTATCTTTTACTCCTTTATCCTTTTCCTTTCTTAAGTCAACTTAAACATATAACTTTTAACTTCTTGAATTTCCCCCCTTCAGTGTGAGACTATGACCTAGTGGGGGTGCCCAGGCCATTGAGTCTCCTCATCACCTCTCTAAGAGGTGGGGGACATTACATGCTTAAGCCCAAGTTCCAATTGATTTTAACAATTTAAGGTCTGAAGGCTAGCGAATGTTCTTAGGAACAAGGAGGTTTCTAGATCCCACTCGACATAGTCAAGTCCAAGCCAACTAAGCTAAATAACATCATCAATGATCATCAAGGTGCAAGAGACAATAAAGAGAGAAAGAGAGAATAAAATTTTAATTTAACTTTCTGTTGGCAGCATGTCGAAGTGGGAAAGAAGGTGAGCACAAAGAAGAATGTCAGTTGGAAGAGAAATCGTGGGAAGGAAAGTGTGCAAGAGGAAAGTGACAACTGGTAAGAAGAACAGAACGTGCACATGCAAGAAGGAGGCAACAACTGGAAGGAAGAAAAGAATGCATGCAATGAAGGAATACCTAACGAAAGTAGGGCTAGGGTTTTTGTAAAGTTTTTTGTAAATGGTTGCAGAGCTCGAAAGATATCAATATAGATACACAGGTATCATAGGAAGGTTTGATTTGGTACTTTTGTAGTGGTTGATATGGTATGTAATGAACTATTTTTGTAAAGCAATGGAACTAGAGAGGAAGAGAAAAGGTATATCTTGAGGATTATATCACAGGCCGAGCAGCCTAGTGTGATCTAGTTCGCCTCATATAGATCTTACCCATCTGAGGAGAGTTGTAAGTGTGTGGTGCGAGAATTGTAGAACTACCATAATAAGACAGCCAAGAGCCAAATATTTGTGGACGTAGACCAAGAGGGGGTGAACCATGGTAATACCTATGTAATGTGATGAATGCATGCATATCTTTGTCATACTTTTAGTAGTTAAACGTTGTGTGTAATGAATTAATGAGTTATTATATTGCTTGGTTAATTGTTGTTGGCTTATCAAGAAAAGATGCCATGGAGGTTAAAATATAAGAGAGAATAATAGTAGTTTGTAACACAAGTTATAATAAATGGTTCAGAATACAGATTCCATATCTCTTGCTCAATCCTAGGTTGTAAACACCTGAGTCTTATAGCCACCCATTTAAAGCTATCTTGGGTGAGACTACGCAGTGCATTTTGTGTACTGTGTTGCCTTCTGCTTTACCAGAAGGGGTGATAGTTTTAGGCTTTGTTGGTACCCTAAAAGAAATGAACCCTGGGT
The DNA here is from genome assembly GCA_000966675.3 of Picea glauca. Taxonomy (NCBI): domain Eukaryota; kingdom Viridiplantae; phylum Streptophyta; class Pinopsida; order Pinales; family Pinaceae; genus Picea; species Picea glauca. Next base: position 297,412 of record JZKD02S0389496.1, on the reverse strand, counting down.
CAATAACTCAGGTAGTAGGGAAGATTCGTTCATTAAACCAACAAATGGTTATGTTGCCATGTTAAGAGGAACAACAGAGGACTGGGTAGGTGAGATAGAGTGCATGAGAAAATAATGAGTGAAACAATAAGACCCCGGAACCATTAGAAGGGAATGTTGAGACCTTTGAGCCCCACGAAAGCATAAATCGAAGGCTGGTTGAGAACCAAAGAGCTAGAGTTTGCCCAGAAAGACAATAGAAACCCTAGCATCACACCTCACAAATATATGGATAAATACGTGTTTGCGGATTTACACGAAGTCTTTTTCTATGATTCTATGCATCTACTACAGGAGTGGATACTAAGGTTGAAATATAACCATGCAACGAACCAGATCCAACAGTTAGATTATACCTCAGTACAAATTGAGCGGTTACAGCAGGTGAACAACAAATTCACCCGCGTAGTTGAATTTTGGCTTGACAATATTGTGGCAGGCTTCATCACAGAGTTTGCAGTCGACACAACGAAGTCATACAATGCAACAAAGAAAGAATTTCTGCATGGACCTCGTGGAAGGTACATTCAATCACTGCATACTTCTATTAAAATACTATTATATAAAAAAGGGGCAATGACAATGGAATCAGGTATCTTGACTTCCCTATGTGCATGGGGGAAGGGGGTAAGCACTGACAGAGAGAGGAGAAATGGAAGAAGGTGAGGATAAAGGAAAGAATGAGGAGGAACTCTTGGACCCAATATTGATGGATGATGACTAGATTAAGTGGATCTTGGTGTCATCAGGAATGACGCGTAGCAGACTACCCTTCCAATATAAGGTGAATACCAAGAAGAGAGCCATAGCTGCGAGAGAGGGCTTGGGAAGCGATGAGGAAGAGGTAGAGGATCTCTGGGTTGTGGAGAAGATTGAGGAAATCCTACACGCAACCTATGAGAGGAAAACAAGAGGCCTAAGAATGGGAGGAGAAGGAAACCATCCTTTCCATATTAATGTCAGTGTGGAACCCATAAACCCATGTGCGACCAATAGACCAAAGAGAACACCACCGTTTAGACAACTGAAGTTTGAAGGAAGTCCGACAACAATAAGTACATCTACCACAGGAACACCAATTGGAGGAGCCAGTTTGGAAAGTACTAGTCAGGTATCTACACCGCGCGAAAGAGGTAGCAGTTCAATATTTAGAATGGTAGGACACAATCCCACTATCAGATTACTAGAATTTTGAGGAGAAGCAACATAAGACCCTAAGAAGCATTTGTTCATTTGTGCAAATATCTGGGAGGCAAAACAGGTCAGTGATGAAGATACCAAGCTCACGCAGATAGCGATCACGCTAAGAGACCACGCACTAGACTAGTACATGAGTCTAGAAAAGAACAATGCCCCTTGGAGGACGAGGCCACTGACATACATTAAGAAGCTATTGATTAATGAGTTCCAAAAGCTGATCTCAGAGGATCAATACATGAACAATATTATCGAGATAAGATAGAAACCGAGAGAGTCTATATGGGAGATTGACCAAAGATTCAAGTGACTGAAGGGGAAGTTAAAATACCTTATGACCAATATGCAGCACCGACACCTGTTTTTCAACTCACTACTCCCACACCTAAAATATCTCTTGCGACAAAAAAGTTCCAGACGCAGGTTGAGGCTCTATAGGAAGCCTTGCAGCTGGAAGAGAACCAATACCAACAGACAGACCCAACTATTGAAGAATTGAAGGAGGATTTGAAGAACCTAACATTTCAACTGAACCAGAATAAGAACAAGGAAAAACGAGAAGTTGTTTGCTGCACCACATGCAGGATGAAAGGACACCACAAGAATGAATGTCCAACATTCGCGTAGTATATGGCAACAGGCATGCCAAACCCACTACCACAGGGAGGAATATGGTGCGAAATATGAAAGAAATCGGGTCACGACCCTTATCATTGCACGATGATGCAGAAGTATCAGACAGTTTCAAAGAATTCTTATTGTACCTTTTGTAAGTCAGTGGGCCACAATGACAAAGATTGTAGAACTATGGAGTTGATGCAGGAAAGAACATTAGATGCATACAGGGTATAGGCCAAAATGATGACTGGGCAAGCAACGCCACAGTTCAATCAAGCCTCAGCTCCATACAACATTGCACAATAGTAGTACAATATTGTGCAACAACCATACAATAATGCACAACTGCAGTACAACTTGACACAACCCCAATATAATACCGCGCAGTATAATCAGGCGCCACAATACAATGCATCGAGAGGGGACCGAGTACGCTGTCGAGGGGGAGGATGGTCTAGAGGAGGTTTAAGACATGGCAGAGGACCAATCACATGTCACAACTGTAAGCAATTGGGACATTATGCACGGGAATGCCCATTTCTGCCAATGACTTGTATTTATTGTCGTGCATCGGATCACGAGATAGAGGAATTTCTGACACTATTAGTAAAGATCCAGGAAAAGAGGAACCAAAACAACCAGAATGCTCAATGGATTTTAGCTGAAGGAAGGGAGGATGGATAGAACATCAATATAGTCACCTGTGGAGGAACAAAGACATGAAACGATGCAGTCCAACAGGAACTCACACAGAACCAATGCGTAAAGAAGAACACCGAACCAAAAAAGCAGTTCGGTGCACCTAAAGAAAAGGAGACTTTTAAGGAAGCCAGACAAGAATTTCAGAAGGTGGACACAACATTGACTTCCACTATGCAACCAGTCCATAAAGCCCTAGAATACAAAATGCTACCATCATTGGATCATACCAATGGAATGCCACCCAAGGGAAAAGTAAGTACTATCATAGAATTTTTGAAATCATGCATAAAAATGTTAAGTGATCCTTCATCTTTGAAAATATTTCAAAACAACCTACAGAAATGTAGTAGGGAAACAAAAAAAAAGATAGAATAAAAAATTGTCAATCATCTACACACAAGAAGAAGAACAAGTAGGGAATTTAGACTGAATGCTAACGTTGGGGATTTCAATATGGGAGACATCATACTGGACCTAGGATCCAAAGTGAATGTGCTACCCAAGAAAACCCGAAAATGAATGGAAGAGCCAACATTGGGATGCTCAAAAGTCCAATTAAAACTAGAAAACCAACATAGGGTCCTACCAATAGGGATACTGAAAGGAGTAACAGTAGATCTTGATGGAGTGCGCACTAAAGCAGACTTTGAATTTATAGAAATAGTAGATGGCACAAAACCATACCCAACACTACTCGGTTTGGATTGGGCGTTTGACAACCAGACCATAATTAACTTAAAAACAACAAAAATGACATTTGAATCCAGATATTACAGGGTCATAGCACCACTAGATCCATCAAAAGGGGAAAGGTTCATAGAACCCACTTGCCTGGACTTAGATGAGATTGGCTAGCTGTAAAGAACAACTGTGCGCAATGAGGATTATGTAAACCCAACTATGGATGGGGTACTCAGTTGGCAGAGCATTACTTCATGCACAATAGATTCAAACACCAAGTTAGAAAACTGAGAGAAGAGACTACACGAAGTATCCATGAGAAGATGTGCAAGAATAGACCGTGCAATATGGTGGATAGGCATAGAAATCAAAGAACCAACCACTTTCCACGGACTAAATGATTTGGAAACATTCTTGACACAATATGAAGATGAAGTATTAGAAAACCATAGGATACTAGCAATGGATTTAGCACTCAAGTTTTCACGCGCAATATGGTGGGGCGCAAATAAGGATATTATCACAAACTAGTACCAATGTAAGCGGTTACTACACATAAGGTTCGACGCAGAACAAAAAAACAACAAACATTAGAGATATGAAGGACTAGGAACACCATTGAAACACTTGGAGGAGTGTAAAACGCTGTGAAAAATGACACCACCAGAGGAATGGTCAAACCACTTCGTTCACACTTTAGAGGGCATACCAGTGAACTGGTATACAGATTAGGAATTGCGCAAAGGAAATACAATATGGACGACATTGCAACAAAAATTTACCGTCACTTTCTCATTCAAGCATGAGAACCCCAATATAGATGCATCCCTGAAATGGATCAAAGTAATCATATTCATTGAAGAACCAGAAATCGAACTTATTACCGAAGAGCAGCAGCGAAATAAGAAGACAGTCAAGGAACTGTTGTCATGTTACCATGTACAAGAGGAAGCACCAGACGAAGATGACCCATGCGAAATTCAGATTGAAGAAGTAGAAGGAGAATGAGATATGAAGGGACCACCCATAGAATCCGAAGTTATAAATAAAGTTAACATTGGAATAGTTGAACATCCCAAAATGGCTAGCATTGGGGACTACTAGGATGAGCCAATAGTAGAAAGCATCACAGAGTTGTTCCCCGAGTGCATTGACTTATTTCCTAACAACATTTACAGAGATTAAGGGTATAGCAAGAGAACTGGGAGAGATGAAGATACCCATCAGACCCAAAGCGAGACCGATTAGACAACGACCATATAGACTGAACCTCATAATTAAACAAAAAGTTAAAGAGGAGATCGACCAAATGCTCGAAGATGGCATAATCAAACCAGTCGAGGAATCATAATGGATAAGCTCGATGGTCGTACAGGACAAGAAACAAGAAAGAGAGATTAGGATATGCGTTGACTTGAGGAATTTGAATGATGCATGCCTACATGACCCATTCCCTACAACGTTAATCGATGAATTGTTAGAGAATGTGGGGGGACACAAAGCTTACTCATTCATTGATGGATTCTCAAGCTACCATCAGATTAAGATAGCACAGGAGGACATATACAAGACCACGTTCGCGACGGAATGGAGATCTTACCTATAAACAATTATGCCATTTGGACTGAAGAATGCACCAGCAATATTCTCTAGCGTGGTTATTGCAACATTTAAAGAATTCATCCATCAGTTTCTTGAAGTATACCTGGATGACTGGACAATCTATAGTCTATTGAAAAACCATAAGGAAGTTTTACGCTTGATGCTAGAACGATGCAGACAATGTCAAATATCACTAAACATAAAGAAATGTATATTTGGAACACGGTTTGGGATACTATTGGGCCATATAGTATGCAAAGAAGGGATATTTGTTGATCCAACAAAGATCGCAATCATCGTTAGTTTACCATCATAAAAAATAGTCCGTTAGCTATGAGTGACATTAGGACACACGGGATACTACAAGAAATTCATCAAAGGATATGCGCAGATCACAACACCAATGGAAAAAATTCTAAGGAAGGATACAAAGTACCAATGGAATGACAAGTGTCAACATGGTCTCGATACTCTGAACGAAAAGATGGTCACTCCACCGATATTAGTATTTCCAGACTGGGGAAATACATTCAATGTGCATGTAGATGCATCAACGATATCACTTGGAGATATATTAGTGCAACCAGGAGCATGAGACTTGAATCAACCGATAGCATTCAGAAGCAGAAACTATCAGACTCAGAACAAAAGTATAACACGATGGAAAGAGAAGGCCTAGCTATGGTTTACGCACTGCATAATTTCAGACACTACCTACTGGGAAAACATTTTAATATGTTTATAGATCACTCAGCCCTAAAAGACCTAGTCAACAAGCTAGTGTTGGGGGGGAGAATCTGTTGATAGTTACTGTTATTTAAATAATTTCACTTTGAAGTAATAGTCAAATTAGGAAAACAGAATGTCAGACCTGACCACCTATCACTGGTCACAAATGGAGAAGAACCCATGAACTTAGAAGACAAATTTCCGGATGAACAATTACTCTCAAAATAGATTGTTGATGACTACTTCGCAGAGATCATCCAACACTTGAGCACAGGTACCACGCCGCAAGAGTATACCACCGCGTAGAAGAAGAACCTGGTAGTTCACGCAACTGACTATAAACTGATCGTAGGACACCTATATAAAATGGGCGTAGATAGCATTTTACGAAGATATGTGTTAGAGAACGAATGACCAAGAATTTTAGTAGAAGCCCATGAGGGATTGGCAGGAGGATACTATGCATAAAAAGCTACCATGCAGAAGGCATATGACTAAAAAATGGAGGAAGCACACACTACCAAAGATTGGATTTCATAAATGTACTTTTTAGATGGTACTCCACGCAAGATTATGGTGGCCAACAATTCACAGAGACTCAAAAGAGTATTGTCAGGGATGCGATGTCTGTCAAAGGGTAGGAAAACCCAACAGAAGGGACAAGATGTCATTATGACCACAAGTGACATTACATGCATTTGATAAATGGGCAATAGACTTTGTGGGACACATTAACCGACCATCCAAAAGAACAGGGGAAAGATACATCATCACCACGATGGAATACCTAATAAGGTGGGCGAAAGCCGCACCAGTAAAAGACTTCATTGTAGAGACAGTTGCACACTTCTTATTTGAACAAGTAATTACTAGGTTTGGGTGCCCAAGAGTTTTGATGAGAGACCAAGGCACACATTTCATAAATAGCACCATTCGCGTGATGCTCGAAGAGTTTGAAGTGCACCACCAGAAAAACACACTCTATCATCCACAGGCGAATGGAACAGTAGAAGCCTTCAACAAAATTCTAGAGAAAGAACTGACAAAGATCTGTAACGTTAACAGACATGACTCAAACCTCAAAGTACCAGCATTATTGTGGGCATATAGGATGACATGGAAAAATTTGACAGGGCACACACCATTCAAACTAGTCTACGACCAAGAAGCAGTAGTGCCATTAGAATGTTTAGTACCCAGCTTACACGTAGCAGCTATCACACAAATGACAGAACGTGGTCCAATAGAGGAAAGACTGAACTAGATGTTAGTAATGGAGGAAGATTGAATCGTGGAAGGATTCCATCAACAAGTGTATAAGGCCAAAGAAAAAGCATGGGATGATCGACACATTAAGAAGAAGACTTTCAAGGAAGGAGATCTAGTATTTCTTTATGACAACAAGTCGTTTTAGCACCCAGGAAAGATGAGAATGCATTGGTTGGAACCATACAAGGTCGAATATGTAAAATACAATGGATATGTACAATTAATAGATTTAGTAGGCACAGATCTCAGAGGAATGATGAACGAGAGTCGATTGAATCTGTATAAGGACAGTCGACCACCCATAGCGTAGTAAAATAAAAATAAAAAAAAATAAAAATAAAATGAAAAGCGCGAAGCACGTCAGAGATAAAAAATTTACAGGATGCTCGAAAAATGAATGCAACAAAGGAAAGAATAATGGTTACATGCCAAAGAAAAATGAGCAGGAAACGAAAAGTCAGAAAAAGCAGGATGACAGGACAACACTAAGTGGAATTAAGGCACGACAAGGACTGATGGAACATCACATTAAACACGCCAACTAGAAACGACAAAGTAAGCGTAATCGCAAGTATGAAACTGCCACAGATGCATTGAACCCACAGTTATGGTGCATTAATCACATCATGGATGAAGCGTCCTCGATAAGATTCATGATAATCTCATACAACAGATGAGCACGAAAGCAACTAGTCTATTCGTGAAAGGAGAATAAAGAGAGAGCAACAATAGCCTGAACAAACAAAGAGAGACCACAGAGCTCACCACAGTCCTTTAAAATAAACAAGTGTTTGACACTCACCACTATGGCACCATCAAAGTACACCGAACTAGGCTAGACAACCAGACTGACCAGGGTTTAAACTAGGTCACGAGGACCGCTGGAAGAAAATGAGTAGCAGTAGCTGAAGATCCTCGATATCGATGAGATTCCATCCCCAGAGATAACACCGGTGAACTATACACAATTACCGGAAGAGATTCAACAACCACAAGCAGAGGCCACGAAAGAGGACACGCCATCAACGACGCAGGATCCTCAGAACTAGGAAGCAGAAACCCAACAGGAAGTGAAACTAGAAAGCACTAAACCAGCCATGAAAGTTAATGGAATGACATTGAATTATGGATCAAAAGGGAAACCAGACGAGTCGTAGGTACCCAACCTAGGTCAACCAACAAATGAGACCATGGGAACTACCTCAGCTTGGCCAGAATGGCATACAGGGGAGCAACCAGGAGTTACTAGAAATTTGTACCAACCACCACAGTGGGAAGACAATATTTTGATACCGAACTCACATCACAAGAAACCAACAAAAGAAATTGTGCTACCACGCATACCAGAGGGAGTATCGGTAGATCCGAAGCTACTGGGTCACGTCGGGAAGCTCAAGTATTATGACCATGACGTATCAGATGAAAAGAAGCACCTAGAACTTGCGCTTAGGGTTTTTATGCAGAACATAGTGGTAAAACAACTTGGAGAAATGATCAGCTAGCCACATCAGTGGGCAGTTGGACTGGACAGAATAGGCATTTTAGGGTTGCTGAAAGGCAGAGTCCAGTACACAACGACATGCATTAAGAAACTGTTAGCAATTGCGCATAAAGGGGATATATGGCTGGATAAACCCATTCCCATAACTGTTGAGCTTATCGTGAAGATAATAGGACTACCCAGACATGGTATGGATCTCGCGCTGATTCTAGACGATAAATCTAAGGAGAAAGTGTTAGCAGAGGAAATGAAGAAGAAATATGGTACCACTAGGGAGACATGAGGCATTATAATCAAACATATAAGAAATGCAGTGACACAACTGGGCTCAAAGATCTTAGCCTGTAAACTGTTAAGAAAATACCGCAAAGATGAAGTACCAATGGGAGTCATTGTAGCTGCAGCGAAGTGTGCAGAAGGCACCTTCGTGAGCTGGGCACCTTATCTATTAAACTTATTCTAAGTAGACTGCAAGGATGAGCAAGACCTTGGTACAAAATTCCATTACTCATGGATGCTCACCCTCATAGCCTTCATGGGATGGCGGGAACCAGAGTATGTATTTTTTTATACTAGACCACAACCAGCGGGAGTAAGATATCTATTACTGAGATCTGGGCCATAGGCCAAGCATAAGAGGGAAAATGGAATCATCTTTGAAGCATACCTACGGGACATACAAGAAGTTATCAACCGATCATGTAGAATAACACCATACGCTGTCGCGTGATATGGGGACATCGCTAACTTCTGGGCTATAGGTCAAGCCATGTGGATACAGCCAAGGCAGCATCTAGATAGACATTGGCTACAAATGTGCTACTGCATCACTGAAGGTGATTTAAACATGGTCATCAGCGAATGGCCTAAGACATGGAGGATCCCATCCATTCCCCGGGAACTAACGGAAGGACCCACATAAGGAGAAGCAACACAGGCGGACACACAGCCTTTGCAAATCCCAGTAACCAAGAAACCAAGGACAGGCCAAAAAAAGCCAAGTCAGGAAAAAAAAGGGTCAAAGCAAATAGGAACCCAGAAGGGGAAGAAAGTGACCACCGAACAGTCGAAACAAGCTAAGGGAGTGCAAGAGACCACCCAAAATATCATCACACGGGAACTAGGGGGAACTAAGAGACTGGTTGTAAAGGCAAAAGGTGCGCACAAGAAATCAAAGGCTCAACAAGCATCACTGGACTATATGATCATGGAGGACGATGGAGAAATGATCACCAGAATGGTCTAGGATTTCCTAGAAGAAGACTTTGATCACGCAGCACATCACAGGGATAAAATGCAAAAAGAGCTGGTAGAAATGGGACAACTCCTCAGGACACTCGGGGAGGCCCAGAGAGAAAGTAGCAGCAGAGGCATAGATCTGTCGAAAACACAAACCAATGAAAGAGTGGAGGTAGAAGAACGAGACCCAGTCCTCCTAATGCCATACACACATGCAATGGTCTACATAAAACCAAGCATGTTACGAATGGATGAAATCATGGGACAGACACCATTGAAGTATTTGGACCACATCCAATTGGTCTTGAAATGGATGCCATCAAGGGAACTGTACAAATTGTAGGTTAGCATCGACCAGGAGATGCAGTCTCGGGAACATAAAAACTTAGTCGAGCTACATAAAGCAACAAAGAAGCGGGAAGCACTGGAAAAAGATTGTGAGCAGGCCAAATCTGAAACTCAGGAGGAGAAAGAATGCAGGAACAAATTGGAATGAAGAGTGGGAGAAATTTTTGGGAAACTTCCAAGCACTGCGCAAGGAAACGAATTCTCAGCCACAGAAAAGATCGACCAGATCGCGCAGACAATTGCTCGATACCAAAAGGAGATCAAGGATGTCTGAGAGCAACTCACACCAACAACTCCACTGACAGTAAAGGAGAAAAGGAGGTAGGCAACAACAATGCAAATACAGGAGATGGGGAAACAGATTACCAAGGAAATTGACTTGCTCGATAAAGCAACGCAACTTTGGACAAGACTGGAGGAGGATCCACAAGTTCAATGCTGAGACAAGGAAGAGGTAATGATCAATGGAGCGATCCAAGAACTCAAACAGAGGAAAAAGACTATACCAATCCTAGAACACGTCAAGGGGATGCAAGATCTGAAGAAGATGCAGGCAGAACTTATCACTGCAAAATACATAAACAAGAGCGTCAGGCTCAAATAGAACCATTACAGGAACGAGTAGCAGAAGTACTCGCACATGCAGAAGAAACTATAACATAGATGGCATAGACATAGGGAGAATGTGCAGGATTACTGAGTGACGAAGTGGCATTTCAGGTAGTGGATACCATTAAGGAGAAGACTGTGCAGGCACTGATAAAAGCAGCAGAGCTAAGGGAAAAGTTTTAGACGATAACTGAGGAGATCGAGACAGCTCAAGAAGACTAGGTGACTCGAGATGAGTCACATGTCAGTGTTGTGGGCTTGTTGGCAGCACGCCAAAGTGGGAACAAAGCGTGCACAAAGAAGAATGTCAGCTGGAAGATCAATCGTGGGAAAGAAAGCATGCAAGAGGAAAGTGACAACTGGTAAGAAGCACAACACGCGCACATGCAAGACGGAGGCGACAGCTAGAAGGAAGAAAAGCACGCATGTAGTGAAGGAAGACCTAACGACAGTAGGGTTAGGATTTTTGTAATTTTTTGTGTAAATGGGTGAAGAGCGTGATAGATATAAATATAGATATGCAGGTATCATAGGAAGGTTCAGTTCACCACTTTTGTAGAGGTCGATATGGTATGTAATGAACTACTTTTGTAATGCGATGGAGCTAGAGCGGAGGAGAAGGTAGACATTGAGGATTAGATTGTAGGTCAAGGAGCCTGGTGCGATCTAGTTTGCCTCATATAGATTTTACCCATCCGAGGAGAGTTGTAAGCATGCAACGTGAGAATTGTAGAATTACCATAATAAGAGAGCCAAGAGCCAAATCTTTGTGGACGTAGCCCACGAGAGAGTCAACCACAATAATACCTGTGTAATGTGATGAATGCATGTATATCTTTGTCATACTTTTAGTAGTTAAATGTTGTGTGTAATGAATGAATGAGTTATTATATTGCCTCGTTAATTACTGTTGGGTTATCAAGAAAAGATGCCATGGAGGTTAAAATAAAAGAGAGAATAACAATAGTTTGTAACACAAGTTATAATAAATGGTTCAGAATACAGATTCCATATCTCTTGCTCAATCCTAGTCTATAAACACCTGAGTCTTATAGCCACCCATTTAAAACTATCTCGGGTGAGACTACAGAGTGCATTATGTGTACTGTGTTGCCTTACGATTTACCAAAAGGGCTGATAGTTTTAGGCTTTGTTGGTACCCTGAAAAATATGATTCCTGAGTCAACAACACAACACAGGTAGTAGGGAAGACCATTTCATTAAACCAACACCTTCCTTCTTCCTAAAACATATTCAACTAATGAAATTCATTTAATGAACCTTAGCATGACAACCTAGTTACAAAACAAATGTGCTCCATCTTTTAGCTTATTACCTTTCAAATGATTGACTTGACGACAAGCATTAATAAACCTAAGAATTACACCATTAATAACTAACGCTTTAATAGGTTGTGAAAGGTAAGGGTTTATAGGTAAGGCACGTGACTTGTAGACCCCATGGCCCATACTAATAACCTTCAATAGAGTTGTAAATTAGTAAAGAAATCTGTATTATCACTTTTAACCAATAACTCTTTGTAATGTAGGAACCCTTCAACACAATTACTATAATCAAATTTAATTCTAATAACTTAAGACCATCACTTAATTAACTCAAGACAGGGAATAATTTAAGCTTAGAGAAAAAGCACATATCTGGGTGGATTCGCTCTAGAATTCAATGTCGTAAAATAAAATAAAAACTCAATCAACTTAAAAAATTTTGTGGTAGACTTAAAGGAGCCCGAAACTTTTGCTGCCCTGGTAAAAGAGTTAATTCTCATAATGGATCCTAGAGTAAGCCCACACCATTTAATGCGTGGAAGACATGCATATATAGGCTTTTTTATGCCAGAAAAGGGGAGGTTTAAGCTGGAGAAGGGACGAAGAAAAATGTGTTGAGGTGAAGGGACTGACAACGCAACACATCGATGGGTGAAGGGATGCCCCAGGCGGAAAAATAGCTGGGCAATCCCAACGAATTCTCGCTGACATAATCTTTGAAAACAATCCAATCGCCAGGATTTCCTTCTCTTCTCACACATGGGAATTCACGACAATTTTAAAATTTGGGTAAGACATCTAAGACCAAATCGCCAAGTCTCCTTTAATTCGCACACACTGGGTAACACCAGTTGCTGATTGAGAGAAGTTTCAACACAATGACAGGCCTAACAGACACCGAGGGTTCTCAGGTTCTGCTGAGTGAGAGAAAGCAAACAAAAAAAATAAAGACAGGTCTCACACGCACTGGGCGTTCTCAGGTTCTGCTGAATGAGAGAAAGCAAACAACAAAACAACGATGGGTCTCGCGCGCACTGGGCATTCTCAGGTTCTGCTGAGTGAGAGAAAGAACACAACTAAAAAACGATATATCTCATGCGCAATGGGCGTTCTCAGGTTCTGTTGAGTGAGAGCCAATCAACCACGACATGCCTCCTCTCTCCCACACGTAGGATATCACAAAAAGGCTGTGTAAAAAGACATAACTTTGGGCTTCTCCTCTCAGATAAAATATACGAGCAAAACACTACAGTGAGGCTACGCTCACTTCTTATTTTTTAATGAAGACGGATTATATCTTTATATAGGAAAAGACTCTCTCGAGTCGGTTGCATGCAAGCCAAAAACAACTGGACTCTTAACTAAGAACTGACTCTTAACACGCCTACAACTGAAGCTCTCACAACTGAAGCTTATAATTGGTGCTTTCTCCATTATTTCCAAGTATCCCCCTTAATGGAGAATGGATTGACTTCTACACCTAACATCTCCCTAAACAGTTCGAACTTAATCTTTCCAAGAGGCTTAGTGAAAATATCAGCGGCATTTTCGCTAGTATTACAATACACAAGAGTTATTTCATTTGACTGCAACTTTTCTCAAACAAAATGATACTGAGCTTCAACATGCTTTGTCCTTGCATGAAAAATYGGATTCTTCGCAATATTAATTGAACTTTGATTATCACATCTGATCATTGTAGGTTCCTTTCGTTCTTCTCCAACATCTTGAAGAAGTCTTCTTAACCAAACAGCTTCACAAGTTGCTGCACACAAGGCTTTATATTCTACTTCGGTAGAGGACAAAGATACAGTAGGGTTCTTTTTACTGCTCCATGAAACAACCCCGGATCCAATGCTAAACGCATATCCAGTGGTTGATCTTCGATCATCCATATTGCTAGCCCAATCCAAATCTGAATAACCTGTTAACTCAACATTAGATGCATCAGTATACTTAATACCATAATCAAGTGTACCTTTTAGATACCTGAGTACTTTCTTTGCTGCATTCCAATGGATTTCATGAGGTTTCGCCATGAACTGACTTAACACACTCATAAAATATGAAATATCAGGTCTGGTTGTGGTGAGATAATTCAAACTAGCCACCATCTGTCTATACACAGTGCCATTCACCTCCTTCGAACCATCATCGCAAGACAGTTTCACATTTTGTTGCATGGGAACAGTAGAAAAATTACACTGATCCATCTTAAATCTCTTAAGTATTTCTCTGATATACTTACTTTGACAAACAAAACTTTGGCCTACATTTATCCAAACTTCAAGACCTGGGCAGTAATGTAACTCACCAAGATCTTTCATTTCAAATACCTTTGATAACTGCTCCTTGATTTCATCAATTAACTTCTCTGCATTTCTTGTAATTATTAAATCATCAACATATAATGAAATCAATACTACATACCCCTGTTCATCAAATTTGGTATATAGATTTGGATCACTTTTTCTCCGCATAAAACCCCGTTGAGGAAAGAAAGAGTCTATCTTCTCATACCATGACCTAGGTGCCTGTTTTAGTCCATACAATGCTTTCTTTAACTTACACACTAAGTGTTCTTGCCCCTTTTCAACAAACCCTTCAGGTTGAGTAAGGTAAACCTCTTCCTTTAACTCACCATTCAAAAATGCAGATTTAACATCTAACTGAT
>JZKD02S0389496.1:224671-235197 GCA_000966675.3 Picea glauca | reverse complement strand
GTTGCTTGATAACACATGAAGAAATATTAATAATTGTTAAGAAGGTGTAAAATTGTTTAAGCTTATAAACAACTGATTCACCCCCCCTCTCAGTTGTTTTAGTATTTCCAACACACTTTTTCAAATACTTCTAAGTATTTTATTTCTCGACTCTGTGCACCTCCTACAACAATAGTCCTCAAATCCTTCCCTTAGTTGATAATTCCTAAGCTTTCAACCAGCCTGCACATACCTTGCATGAATTATGTGCTTCACTTGCACCTCTGCGGGGATGAGAACAATGGTATCCCTCATGAGATTTTAGAGATAAACTCTGAGCCTTCATCAACGCATTCTTTATGGACGTTTCACTGCACTCCTTGTAGGAACTCTCACTCAGGATGAGAAACAATTGAAACTCATTCTCTTTCTCTCTCAGACTTCAAACATTCAACATGAAATCATACATACACACAGTATTAAAGCAAATGCATAACTAGAGAGAATAAACAACTATAAGCATACCATTCACCATGTAAAGATAGAAAACATCATAACACCATGAAATCTGATTCAAAGATTCATATATTAATTCAAAGCTCCTGTACATAGACTTTTCTACATCTCTCTGCTACAACTCTCTCTTCTCTTCTTCTCTATGCTTACGATTCTGTTACAATTCTAATAATACAATGATACAAATATCAGGGTGTCTATACTCATTTTCCCTCCTACTCTCCAAAATGTATAATATTATTAATTCGAACCTACCTACTTTCATTAACTATGCATAAATGCCTCTACACTCTACATATGAGAGAGAATCACTCATGATCTGTTTTACAATATGCAAGTATAAATGTGAGTACATTCCTCTTAACTATTACATTAATATCCTCCCCTTTTAATCTTTCAAGACGTTTTAAAAACGTGAAAAATACATGTTGCACTTTCCAGCTGTCTCTCGCCTCCATGCTCGCTTGACTACTTACGATGATCCTGCATCATACTCCCTTGCTTGAAAATTTTCATGAACTCTTGTTCATGAGATCTTGCACAGTTTGTCCATGCTTCTGAGTTTCTACTTCATCTTCCCAGATGGAACCTTCAACTGGATGTCCCTTCCATTTGACCAAGTATTAAAAATACTCTTTCCTTCTGGTCTTTTTGTTGACTCTCTTGTCAATTATTCTTTCCATCTGTGGATTTTCAGCTACAGGAATTTGTTTAGTCCACTGAACCTTTGTCTGTTCATCCTCTGCTCATGTTTCTTTAGCTCTGTAAGGGTACAAATCCGCAACATTGAATATCGGTGAAATTTCGACCCCATCGGGTAATTCAATCTCATATACGTTTGCCCCAAATTTCTTCATGAATCTGCATGGTCCAATATTTTTCATCTTTAGTTTGTTATATGTTCCTCTTGGGAACCTTTCCTTCCTCAGATGTGCAAGAATCAGATCACCAACTTCAAATTGAAGTTCTCGCATGTGTTGATCTGCTCTGCACTTATATTCTTGATTTGAACTCTGCAATCGCCCCTTGACTCGGCTATGAAGCTCCTTCATTGCTTCTGCAAATTTCTCTGCACTGGATCTTCTGAATTCATTTTGTTTCGAATCTTTCAATTCAAAAACTCCCCTTGGCTGCATTCCATAAGCTTTTGTTCACAACTTTTGTCTGCCCATCCATCTAAGGATGATACACTAAGATAAATGACAAACTTGTCCCCATATTCTTCCATAAATTCCTCCGAAAATGTCCCACAAACTTGGTATCTCGATCTGAAACAATACTCCTTGGCAAGCTGTGAAGTTTGACGACTTCTTTGAAAAATAGGTTCGCAATATGAGTTGCGTCGCTAGTTTTATGGCATGGTATAAAATGTGCCATATTTGAAAATCTGTCGACTACGAAAAATATTGAATCACATCCTCTTTGTGTCCTTGGTAGTCCCAATATGAAATCCATGCTCACTGCATCCCATGGCCTTTCTGGTATGGGTAATGGCTGGTATAGTCCTATGTTCTTCCTTCTTCCTTTAGTGTGTTGACAAATTCTGCACCTGTCTACAAATCTCTTAACATCTGTCCTTATCCCTGGCCAAAAGTACGAGCCATTCAATTTTGAGAACGTCTTGTCATGACCAAAGTGTCTGACCAATCCTCCACTGTGTTTTTCTTTCAGTAGATTCTCCCTCATGGAGAATTTTGGAATACATAGATGATTGCCCCTGAATAACAATCCATCTTGGATCATATATTCGGTCCATTAGGTTCTGTCCCTAAGAACTGGATTCTCAGACACCTCATATGCTTCCTTAAAATCTAGATCATCTCTTTACATTTCCTTGAGGTTATCAAAACCCAAAGTTTTCACTCTAAATTCCTGCATAAGAAAACATTTCCTTCTCAAAGCATCAACAACTTTGTTAGAAGTTCCATAAATATGTTTAATTACAAAAGTAAAATTATGCATGTATTCAACCCATTTAACATGTTTTTGGTTCAACTTCTCCTGTCGAGTCACGAATTGCAAAGCATGATTGTCGCTATACAAAACAAACTCTTTGGGAACCAAATAATGTCTCCATTTCTTCAGTGCTTGTATGACAACATAAAATTGCTTGTCATATGTGGAGTATTTAATCTTCGCTTCATTCAATTTCTCGTTGAAGTGTGCAACCAGCCTATTGTCTTGGCTCAAGACCGCTCCAATTACAAATCCACTTGAATCACACTTGACCTAGAATGTCTTGTTGAAATCAGGCAAAACAAAAATTGGTTGCTTCGTGATCTTCCTCTTCAGCAGGTTGTGTAGTGTTCCCAAGGTCGAGCCCCATTGTAAACCATGTTTTGAAAGGAATTGTAATTATGTTTTATACGATGCTGAGCTAAGTTTTTATAAGTTGGAGTCTTATGTGTTTGTTAGGCCAGGAAGCCTAAGTGTTGAAGGCCAGGAGCCTGCTGTTGCATATGTAATCATGTACAACAATTAATAAAATATAAACATCGCCATGTGCAGACCGACCACGATGAATGAGTGAAGGGGGACTAAGCATCGATAGAGTGGGAAAGGAATTAGGGGCTGGAAGGTGGGAAAAGGGACTAAGTATGGAGCCTAGGGGATAAGCCTAGGGGGCTTAAGCCTAGGAATAATATTTTACTATTATTCCAAAAGACATGTGCATTTTATGTTTTACTTTTATCCTAAGTTCCTGGCAAGGGAAAGCACGCAAAGGGGATGCATGCTGGTGGAATGGATGCAGTTCCAAGGGTGAAAAGTGTCCTCCCTAGTGCATGCAAATAAAACAGACAAGGTAAGACATGAATTCTCTCGCTCCTCCATTCCACCTGACTACCTGAGCGTGTAGAGAACGCTGAACAGTATGACCAACCCAACCTCTGCAAGAATACCGCGTGCGTTCTGAGAGTTGTGAACCAATATTGTTTTTGATAGTCTGTGCACATCCTCTGTCCGACTGATCGAACCAATTCTTGGAGGCTATGTTCCGAAGTCGATACCCTGAACCATTCTGCCATTTTTGAACCAGTGGGAAAGCCTTTGTTGTTCTGAAGAGCCGGTCTCACCCTCTGTTCTGAGTCGTGGATTCTATGTCGACCCCTGTAGGAGTTACTCATCACGCATTCCTGTGAACCATCGCCATGAGGCTTCAAGCCATTGTTGAGCCTGTTTGGGAGGCTGTGTTTGTATTTTTTGTTGGCTATGGTAACCATGTAGAGCTGGACTGTGAATGGCTTGATGGCCAGCGCGAGTTGTGATTGAGCCTATGTGTGGTCTCTCTCTAGGTGAGGGAGGTGGATGTTGTTGTAAGAGGTTTCTTCTAGAGAGTGTCCAGCACTAGCTTCAGGCTCTGAGACTTCCTGATCTGGCCTGTTGCAGAGACCCAGAGAGGGAGGTTAGCACCGATGGACTATGCTTGTGAAGCTGTATACTCCTGGGCGGAACAAGCATGTGGGGAATGAGATTCTGGTAGTAGTGGGCGTAAGATGGCATCCTGGGAAGAATTGTTCCAGATTTTATGTGATGTTTTCCCTGTAACCTCAGCCTAGCCTAGGATTCCATGCCTTGGGGTGGAGCTTAGTCCCAGATCGGGGGTGACCCATTGCCAAGCTGATGAGCAGTGTGGTATAAGGATGGGAGGTTCGTAGAAGGCCTGCACTTGGTTGGTGGAATCTACCACTGTTAAAAGATAAGTATCTAATTATGCTTTAATCATGTTTTGCAGAACTATGCTATTTATTTTATCATGATTTCCATTGTGTATATGAATTATTATGAAATGCTATGGATTGTTAATTATAGCAGTAGATAATATATTTACTCCGAGATTAAATGGATTTAATTGTTGAAAGCATATGGATCATATAATACCTGTATGAATCATATATAGAGTGGTGTTATAGTCTTCTCTTAATAGCAATTAAGCCATGGTAGCTGAAAAGGTGTGCTATAGTTTGGTATCAGAGCGATAAAGTGGTTAGTGGCATAAAAGGTGTGCTACAGTTTGGTATCAGAGCGATAAAGTGGTTAGTAGCATAAAAGGTGTGCTACAGTTTGGTATTATAACCGAGGTTTCGACACTGAGCCTAGATGGGCCAGTGGAGCGGTCTTTGGATCGAGAATGCGAGGGTAATTGGGTCTGGAAGGCCAATTTCTTATCAAGGAGTTACTTGACGAGTTTTCTCCAAAATATCAAGGAGTTACTTGACAAGTTTTAAATCTCAGGAGGTATAGCGACATTATGAAACCGTAGCCAGTGTGGTATGAGTCCACAGGGAGAGAGGACTCCACACGGGAAGTGTAGGAGCTTTAGGATCGGTTCGGGAGGGAAGGTGAACCCTCATGACCGTTAGATCTGGAAAGTGTGCACGTGGTTAAAATCCCTTTGGAAATTGCACAGGAGTGTGGAAATCGCGATACGTGAAATCCTAAATTAGTTAGGAACCATCTGAGCTGTCAGATCTCGGCTGGAAAACTTGATAGCCGTTGGATCTGTCAGGAGATATCCAAGGGATAAACCCTAGTGAATAGGGACGAAAGCCCCAAAATAGATCTGACCGGTCTGAAGGACGAAAGCCATGTGTCATGAGATTGCCCATTTCGGGAAATTGGGAATTGCGGAATCGGGAATCCTGATGATGAGGGCTCGGGATTTTTCATGGTGAAAACCCTGGGATAGATATGAACCGTCCGATGGACGGAGGTGACGTGTCAAGAGATTAAATGCATCGGGAAACTAGGGATCAAGATTTTGGGAGTCCCATGATTGAGAGTTCATACTCTCATGATTATAAACCCGATGAACGAATGAGATTCTTTCGGAGGATCTTAGGGTCTGTGACGACTGTTAGATGTGAGGAAGAGATGTTGGCTTTAAGCTGGGGTGAGAATGTGAATTAAGTTAAGTAATGAGCAGATATGGATGGCCAGAGTCCACCCGCCCAGATCTATGAATGAGGTTTCATTCCGGAGACCCCTTGTTGTTCTACCTTTAGCGGTGGGGAGGGGGGGGGGTCCGGAATTGGACGTACAACTCTCGAAAGGTTGAGATTAATTCACCTTGATCAACGGTGCTCAGGTGAGTTCCGGACCCCCCTTGCCATTTTGCCTTTAATGGGGGGGGGAGGGGTCCAGAATAGTGTGGCGTGTGAAATGGGGCCCCCTTTGCCACCTGTACTCCACTTAAAGGTGCACGATGCGATTGATGTCGTAGATATGAGAAAGATATGACCATTGGATTTTTCTAGGAATGGATGTGGACACAGGGAGATGTACCACGTGCTAGTGGGTCGAGAAGAGAAGTGAGAGAGGTGGGACCCGATGATGTAATTAAAAAGCGACGTGGGCCCTCATGAACATATCACGTGCCACCGTAGTTGTGGGTGACCACTGTGCTATGTGGGCCCAGAGGATAAAGTAAGTCAGAATTTTGAAAGTCGGGGTTTGGAAAGGAAAGCAAGTTTGAAATCCTCGTGGGTCGAAACCCCGAAACCCAAAGTCCCGAAATCCTGAAGTGCCAAAAATGAAAGTTTTGAAAACCCGAAAATTGCAAAGCCGAACGAGAGCTTACAAAATGTATTTGAATCGAAATGTCATTTGTTTTTGTTCGTATTGGATTATAAATATTATGGATTGTTCGTGAAGTTTTGATGGCCTAACAAACTTCGAATTTAATTACACAGTGCGTGTGCAGAGTTCAACGGAGGTCAGGACTCCAGTTAACCAATGCCGAGTATGGAGTGGGGAAAGGTGCAGATTACCCCTGAAATAGAAGACGAACAGGAAGGAAAGGATGTTAACCTGGGAGTCGAAGGATCGAACTCCAATGGGCATGGAAAAGTGAAGGATAAGGAAGGACACATAATGAAAATCATTGAAGGATTTCAAAGAGAGGATAAGGCTCACCGAACGGATAGATGAAAGCTCATGAAAGTCAGGGATCGACAGGGTGAATTAAACTTAAAATTTTTGAAGATCCTGGAAAGTATAGAGAATAAACTCGAGAAGGGAAGAGACTCAAGTACAATGGAGAGTCACAGAACCCATGGGAGAAGAAGTAGGTTGAGGAGTGGTAGTCGACATCTTAGTCTCTCCCAAAGACATTCTGATAGGAAGACACATAGTAGTTCAAGCCCATCCCCCACTAGAAAACATCAAAAATCTGGAAAGGAGGAATTAAAAGGGGAGATGAACAAGATTGAGCCTCCAACATTCGATGGAGAACATAAGAAGGAGGAAGATGTCGAGACCTGGTTGCTTGGCATGAAGAAATACTTCCAACTGCAGAATTATTCTGCCCATGCAGAAGGAAGAATTGCAATCTACCAACTAAAAGGAAAAGCATCCATGTGGTGGGATCAGTTTGTGTAGGTGCAGCACATCAGAGAGAAAGAGGTCACTTGTAAGGAATTCAAGAGGTATTTTGAGAAGAAATACCTGGCTAAAAGATACTATGACAGAAAGATGAAGGAGTTATTCGAACTCAAGCTAGGCAGCATGACTATTGATGAGTACGAACGAAGTTTCCTAGAACTACTAAAGTATGTTCCATTCATCAAATATGAGGTTGTCAATATTCATAGATATATGAGTGGACTGCCACCTTCCATGAGTGACAAGATTCAATATGATGATCTTAAGATCATGGAAGAAACAATAAGAAAGGCGAAATGTTTGTATGAACAACAAGGAGAAAGAACTAGCCTTCAGAAGGTTTGGAATGATCAGAGGAAGTTTAAGAAGGAACAAAGGCAGAAGAGAACAAGCCTTCCTTTTTCAAAAATAGTCCTTGGGGACAGTCATCTTTTAGAGAGCCCAGGAAAGTTGAAGGAAGTGAGTAGCTGCCGAGACCACCACCTATGGAATATTGGGGTTGTAAAGGGAATCATAGGTACAAAGACTGCCCCCATAGAAAAGACAAAGCAAGAACTGTCCATACTATTCAGCAAGCTAAAATAGTGGAGGATATGGGAAAAATAATGTCGAGGATCTACACAGGCCTGGACAACAAGCAAGCAGAATTTCAATCGCATATGATTGAAGTGGAAGGTACAATTAACAACCGACCACTTGTTATTTTAATTGATTGAGGGGCTAGCCATAGTTATGTAGATCCTAGAGTGGTGGAAAGTTTGCATCTAACAAGAAGCAAACATGAGAAGTATTGGTTAGTGCAGTTGGCCACAGGGACCAAGAGGAAGGTCACGGAATTGGTTAAGTCATGTTCAGTGGACATGAAAGGAATGAGCACTAAGGCTGAATTGAACATTCTTCCTTTAGGCTCATACGATTGCTTAATTGGGATGGACTGGTTGGACCAACACCATTCCCTTCTGGATTGTCGTAACAAGAGGTTCACATGCCTGAACGAAGAGGGAAATCAGGTAACAGTCCAAGGAATTCCCAGAGCTGTGGCTGTGAGGGAAATCTCAGCCATGCAGCTGAAGAAATGTTACCGGAAAGGCTGTCAATTATATGAAGCTTAGGTGGAAGAAGCATCTCGAGATGTAGTATCAAATATGGAAGATCATAAAATACTCAAGGAGTTCAAGGATGTATTTCAGGAGGTACCTGGACTACCTCCGAGGAGGGACATCGATTTTTCTATAAATTTGATGCCTGGAATAACTCCAGTTTCGAAGGCTACTTATAGAATGAGTACACCAGAGCTAAAGGATTTGCAATTGCAACTCGAAGAGCTACTAAAGAAAGGTTACATTCACCCCAGTGTGTCACCATGGGGAGCCCTGGTCCTATTCGTGAAGAAAAAAGATGGGACGTTGAGGTTGTGCATTGATTTTTGGCAGTTGAATAAGATCACTGTCAAGAAAAAATATCCTCTGCCAAGGATTGATGATATTTTTGATCAGTTGAAGGATGCAAAAATATTTTCGAAAATAGATCTTCGATCAGGATATCATCAAGTGAGAATAAAGGATGAGGACATCAACAAGACCGCCTTTAGAACAAGGTATGGTCATTATGAGTTCACAGTGGTGCTATTTGGATTGTCCAACGTGCCTGTTGTTTTCATGTGCTTAATGAATGAAGTGTTCAGAGATTATTTGGGCAAGTTTGTCATAGTATTCTTGGACAATATCTTGGTGTATTCCAAGACATAGGAAGAACATGAACAACACCTGAGAATGGTGTTGCAGGTGTTGAGAGAACACCAGATGTACGCAAAACTAAGCAAGTGCTCATTTTACCAAAGGCAGATCCATTACTTGGGACATATAATATCTGAAGAAGGGATCGTTGTGGATCCTGAAAAGGTACAGGCCATTCAATAATGGCCAGTGCCAAGGAATGTGGAAGAAGTTAGATCTTTTATGGGTCTAGCAGGCTACTATAGGAGGTTTATAGCTGGATTCTCAAGGATAGCCCATTCTATCACTTCCTTGCAAAGGAAGGGGAAGAAGTTCTAGTGGACTGAAGAATGTGAGAGCATCTTCCAGTGATTGAAGCAGTTGCTAACCAGTGCTCCAATCCTGAAGATTGTAGATCCAAATAAGGATTATGTAGTGTGCACAGATGCATGTAAGGAGGGTCTGGGAGGAGTTCTCAGCCAAGAGGGATTTGTAATTTGTTATGAGTTCCGAAAGTTGAAGGAACATGAGAAGAATTATGCCACTCACAATTTAGATCTAGCAACAATCATCCACGCCTTGAGGAAATGGAGACATTATCTCATGGGAAAGAGATTTGAGTTGAGAATAGACCATAACAGTTTAAAGTATTTATTTGATCAACCGACCTTAAATTCCAACAAATCAGATGGCTAGAGTTTTTGTGAAAATATGACTTTGATATCAAGCATATCAAGGGGAAAGAAAATAAGGTGGTTGATGCACTCAGCAGAAAGGTGCACGAATTACATGCTGCAACCATTAGCATGTACCAAACTGAGATGAAAGACAAAATTTTGGAAACTGCAAATACTGATTTGCAGTACAAAGGTCTTGTAGCAAAACTACAACAGTGTGAAGAACCACATCCCAAGGAAGGTTACACCATGGGAGTTGATGGCTTACTTATGTATAAAAACAGAGTGTATGTACCCAATGTCCGAGAATTGAAGCTGACAATTATAAAGGAGATGCATAATGTGGCTTATGCTGGACATCCTGGATATTAGAATACTATGGCAGCAGTCAAAGGCCATTATTTTTGGCTGGGTTTGAAGAAATAAATCGCAGAATACATCACCAGATGTATGGAGTGCCAAAAGGTTAAGGCCGAGCACAAGCACCCAGCAGGGTTGTTGCAGCCTTTACCTATTCCTGAATGGAAATGGGATGTGGTAACAATGGATTTTATCACCGGACTACCTAGAACAAGAAAGCAGCATGATTCAATCATGGTGGTGGTGGAAAAGCTTACTAAAGCTGCCCATTTTATTCCACTAAAAACCACCCACGGAGCAGCAGATGTTGCTGACATTTTCCTAAAAGAAGTTGCATGCTTGCATGGAATTCCTAAGACAATTGTGTCTGATAGAGACCCAAAATTCACTTTGAATTTCTGGAAAGGACTGTTCAAAGGATTCAGAACGAATCTGAACTTTAGTACAATGTATCATCCCGAGTCTGATGGATAGACAAAGAGAGTGAACAGAGTAATAGAAGACATGCTAAGAATGTATGTGATGGATAAACCATCAAGGTGGGAAGACTACCTACATTTGGTAGAATTCGCCTACAATAATGGGTATCATGCATCATTGAAGGTGAGCCCATTCGAAGCACTTTATGGAAGAAAGTGAAACACTCCAGTGAGGTAGGATAATCCAGCTAACAGAGTAGTAGTTGGGCCTGAGCTTCTCAAAGAGATGGAATATCAAATGATAAAAATTAAACATAATCTAAAAGTTGCCCAGGACAGGCAGAAAAGTTACGCTGATAGTAAAAGAACCCATAGAGAATTCAAAGTGGGTGACCATGTTTTCCTGAAAGTAAAAACTAACAGGAGTTCCCTGAGGCTGGGAAGTTGCGCCAAGTTGGCAGCAAGATTTTGTGGGCCAT
>JZKD02S0389496.1:199066-224621 GCA_000966675.3 Picea glauca | reverse complement strand
TGTGATTCAGGTGGAACCAGAAGGTGTCCTGCAAGTGCATCCTGTGTGCATATTGGACAGGAAAAGAAAACAGCTCCGGAATCGAGCTATAGAGCTTGTAAAGGTCCAGTGGACCATGTATGGTCCTAAGCACACAACATGGGAGCATGAAGAGGTTATGCAGGCAGAGTACCCGCATCTTTTTGAAAATTTTGAAAGGCTTGCAGAGACAGTGTAAGTTTCACTGAGGACAATGCAAAAATAAGGGGAGGGGAATTGTAGTGTTCCCAAGGCCGAGCCCCATTGTAAACCATGTTTTGAAAGGAATTGTAATTATGTTTTATAGGCTAGTGAGCCAATTTTTTATAAGTTGGAGGCTTATGTGTTTGTTAGGCCAGGAAGCCTAAGTGTTGAAGGCCAGGAGAATGTTGTTGCATATGTAATCATGCATAACAATTAATAAAATATAAACAACACCATGTGCAGAACGACCACGATGAATGAGTGAAGGGGGACTAAGAATCCATAGAGTGGGAAAGGAATTAGGGGTTGGAAGGTGGGAAAAGGGGCTAAGTGTGGAGCCTAAGGGCTAAGCCTAGGGGGATTAAGCCTGGGAATAATATTTTACTATTATTCCAAAAGGCATGTGCATTTTATGTTTTACTTTTATTCTAAGTTCCTGGCAAGGGAAAGCACGCAAAGGGGATGCATGTTAGTGGAACGCATGTAGTTCCAAGGGTGAGAAGCATCCTCCCTGGTGCGTGCAAATAAAATAGATGAGGTAAGTCGTGAAGGCTCTCGCTCCTCCATTCCACCTGACTACTTGAGCGTGTAGAGAACGTTGAAAAATACGACCAACCCAACCTCTGCAAGAATACCGCGTGCATTTGAGAGTCGTGAACCCGTATTGTCTTTGATAGTCCATGCACATCCTCTGTCTGACTAATCAAACCTATGCGTGGAGGCTCTGTTCCGAAGTCGAGACCCTGAACCATTCCGCCATTGTTGAACCAGTGTGAAATCCTGTGTTGTTCTGAAGAGCTGGTCTCACCCTCTGTTCTGAGTCGTGGATTCTATGTCGACCCCTGCAGGAGTTACTCATCATGCATTCCTGTGAACCATCGCCGTGAGGCTTCGAGCCATTGTTGAGCCTTTTGGGAGGCTGTGTTTGTATTTTCCATTGGCTATGGTAACCATGTATAGCTGGACTATGCGTGGCTTGATGGCTAGTGCGAGTTGTGATTGAGCCTGTGTGTGGTCTCTCTCTAGGTGAGGGAGGTGGAAGTTGTTGGAAGAGGTTTCTTCCAGAGAGTGTCCAGCACCAGCTTCAGGCTCTGAGACTTCTTGATCCAGCCTATTGCTGAGACCCAGAGAGGGAGGTTAGCACCGATGGACTCTGCTTGTGAAGGTGTATACTCCCGGGTGGAACAGGCATGTGGGGAATGAGAGTCTAGTAGTAGTAGGCGTAAGATGGCATCCTGGGAAGAATGTTTCCAGATTTTATGTGATGTTTTCCCTGTAGCCTCAACCTAGCCTGGGATTCCCTGCCTTGGGGTAGAGCTTAGTCCCAGCTCAGGGGTGACCCACTACTGAGCTGATGAGGAGTGTGGTCTAAGGATGGGAGGTTCGTGGAAGGCCTGCACTTGGTTGGTGGAATCTACCACTGTTAAAAGATAAGTATCCGATTATGCCTTAATCATGTTTTGCAGAACTGTGCTATTTATTTTATCATGATTTCCACTGTGTATATGAATTATTATGAAATTCTATGGATTGTTAATTATAGAAGTAGATAATATATTTACTCTGAGATTAAGTGGGTTTAACTGTTGAAAGCATATGGATCATATAATACATGTACGAATCATGTATAGAGTGGTGTTATAGTCTTCTCTTCATAGAAATTAAGCCATGGTAGCTGAAAAGGTGTGCTACAATTTGGTATCAGAGTGATAAAGTGGTTAGTAGCATAAAAGGTGTTCTACAGTTTGGTGTCAGAGAGATAAAGTGGTTAGTAGCATAAAAGGTGTTCTACAGGTTGAATCTCTTCTCTGCTTCCTCTGTCAAATGAAAATATGTATGTCTTTTCTTCACAGTATCCATCATCGGTGCGTTAATCCCACTAAAATTTTGAATGAATTTCCTGTAGAAACTAGCTAAACCATGGAAGCTTCGAACTTCAAACACACCTTTCGGTGATGGCCAATTCTTGATTTCATTCACCTTTTTCGGGTCCATCTTCAGCTCATTTGCAGAGATAACAAAACCTAAGTAAATGATTTTTGTCCTCATAAATGATGATTTCTTCATATTTATCAGCAACTTCTCTTACAGTAATCTCCTCATCACTATAGATAAATGCTTCAAGTGTTCTGCTTCTGTCTTGCTGAAAATCAATATATCATCAAGATATACAATGACTAATTTCTTGATGAACTCCTTTAGAACTTCATTCATCAATCTCATGAAAGTACTAGGTGCATTTGTTAAGCCAAATGGCATTACAAGCCATTCATATAACCCTTCATTCATCTTGAATGTTGTTTTCCATTCATCACCTTCTCTCATATGAATCTGATGATATCCACTTTTCAATTCAATATTTGAAAAAAATCTTTCTCCACTCAAGCAATCCATCAAATCGTCCATCCTTGGCAATGGAAATCTATATCTGATGGTAATTGTATTGATCTCCCTTGAGTCGGTACACATTCTCCAACCTCCATCTTTCTTTGGGCTAAGAATTGCTGGAACAACGCATGCAATCAAGCTTTCTCTAACCAATCCTTTGTCCATTAAGTCCTAGACCTGTCTCTTGACTTCTTCATTATCCTACGATGCAAATTTGTACGTTGATTTGTTTGGTAAATTGGCTCCGGGTATAAGATCGATATGATGAATTATACTCCTGATAGGTGGAAACGAACGAGGTAGTTCGTCCACTACTATATCAGCAAACTCTTCCAGTAACTCCTAGATTTCTTATGGTAAATCATCCACTCTTGTACTAGTCAAAACAATTCTAGGCTTCCTAACCATGACAAACTGTGTGTCTTCCTTCTTCTTAACCTCATTAAGAATTTCCTTCCCACTCATGAGAAGTATAGTGTTACTCATTTCTGGTTTCACTTCTTTATCCTTAATTGGAAACAACATGTGAGTTCTCCCATTCTTATCCAGGGTATATATGTTCTTTCTCCCATCATGAACCACATTTCTATCATATTGCCACGGCCTACCCAACAATAGATGACAGACATCCATGGGAATGACATCACATAATATTTCATCCTTATATCCCCCTATTTTAAATTCAATTAAACATTGTTTAGTGACATTTACCTGATGTCCTTTTTGTAGCCACGAAACTCTGTATGGGCTTGGATGTTCAATAGTCTCCAACTCCATCTTTTCTACCATCTCTGTAGAAACGAGATTGTTTGTGCTACCACTATCCATGATGACCTTGCACACCTTGTCTTTTGTTTTGCAAGCAGTCTGAAATAGACTATTCCTTTGGGTTGGGTTCTCTGCCTCTTTCCCTGGCTTCAAGAGAACTTTCCTCATCATCAAGGATCTTTCGCCCTTCGCATATTCTACCTCAACATTCCATCTTTGTGCTTAGACAATGTGAGTTTCACCACATTTTTTCTTTCTGTCTGGAAACTCATAAGATTTATGTCCATTTTTCCCACAGACAAAACATTTCACTTATCCTCCTCAGCCTCTTCCTCTTCCTCTAGCTTGAGGAAAAGTATTTCTATCAGCATACTACCGTTTTTGTGAGCTTCCTCCTCTCTCATGTTGAGTTTGAGGTTTCTTCCCCTCTTCTTTAGGTCTTTGAGTTCTATCTTGGGCAATTGTTTTTCCTCTGGATTGACTTTTTCCTCGGCCTATTTGACCTTGCTTTCGACTCATCTTCTCTTCAGCTTTCAGAGCCATCTAATAAGCATCTTCTACATTTTGAATGATCATCATGCTCATCTCATCCTAGATGTCATATCTCAGAACA
Organism: Picea glauca; assembly: GCA_000966675.3. NCBI lineage: Eukaryota > Viridiplantae > Streptophyta > Pinopsida > Pinales > Pinaceae > Picea > Picea glauca. The sequence goes on along the minus strand of JZKD02S0389496.1, from coordinate 220,630 downwards.
TTCATGTACCTTGCAACCTTTTCATCATCTCTTTCCTGGTGACCTACCTTGATGTTTATCTTGTAGAATTCTTCAGTGTATTCTTTCACTGACATCAGCTTCTATCTCAAGTTTTGCATCCTCTGAAACATAGTGATTTGATAATTCTTGGGTACGAATATTTCTTTCATCTTCGTAACCATTCTGTCCCAACTCTTGATTTTCTGCTTGCCTTTGCAGTTTTTTTTAGCCTGCAATTCATCCCACCATAGTGTTGCATGCCCTTTAAGTCTAGTGACAACATGTTTGACCTTCTTGTCTTCCTTGACATCCTCATAGTTGAAGTATTTATCTAGAGCTCCAATCCAGTCTAGAATCTCTTCAACATCTAATTTTCCCTCATACATGGGAATATCCATCTTTGCCTTGGAACCTATCCTTGCAACAGCCCTGAATAGGCGTTCGTATGCAACATCTTCGACTGCGACTTCTTATTCATGTCCAAATTCATTTTCACTATCAGCCTCACTAATATCCCCAAGGCTGACTGTGCTCCTCTGTGATGTTTCCATGGCATCAATCCTGGCACGTAATTCACGCATTTCCCTTTCCACTGCTGGATCAGGCATTGGTCTATCTCTTCTTCTCGGTGGAATGGATGAGAAATATTCTTCCTTCCTCTACTATAGAAAGAAAAGAACCTTTTATGTGCTCTGATACCACAACTGATGTAGACCCCCGTTCGAACCCTCGAGTTGAGGTCTTCTCACAGGATCGTTCAAATCTCCTTGAGCTAAAGTGGCTCTTTCGGATCCCTATCGGAACCATAAATAAATTGATCCATAGGTCCTTATGAAACACCCTTATGCAAATAGGCACAAGGTACGATATTCACCTCCACATGACCACAATAACATCGCGCCCTTTGCAAATTCGGGACTTTCGGGTTTCGAAATATTGCGAATTTCATTGTCGAGTTTTCGGCTCCTTAAACCGCGGAAACTTGAAATGCCAATTCACCGAAATGCATTCAGAAAAGGCTGACTTCTCACATAACTTTCCACCAATTTATAATTTCATACTTCGCGAAGACTCCTGACTCTCCAACCTATGAAACCCCGAAATAGTCAACAAAGTCTTCACTCTACCTGATGACAAGTATGCCACATGTCTTCTCTACCATCCTCTATCTCTGACACAAATCCTTGCCACCTGTCACTCTAACCTTCCCTCTTTCGAGACTCTCATTCCCAAAGTGATGCCTCCTCCATTTCCCGAAACCCGAAGTGCCGAAATCTTGAACTCTACACCAATTCCTATCGCAACTCGGGATTTTCGGACTTTCGTTACACTGCGCTCTGATCCTTGTCGTCAAGATCCCCGAAATGCCGAAATGATATGACGGCTTGTGCAAAGCATGATCAGCGGTCCACATTGATTCTTACCTCTCGAAGGGTGGATTCATCCAATGCTTATCCTTCTTGCAACTTCACCGGAATCCCATAGTCCTCGCTATTTCATGAATTCTCCACAGATAATTTCGACTGCTCGTTGCTCCTAGACAACTTCTGCGAAATAAAACAAGGTTCTTTCACTTTTGAAATTTACTTCTGCTGGATGACTTTGAACCTTGTCTCCCCTCGAAATAGTTCAATCTCCATCCTCCTTTGAAGTGTTCAAAGGTACTATCCCTCCTGAGATTTCACTTACAAACTCAGACCTCAAAAAGGGTTCCTTCACACACTCCTTGAGACACTTCTTCAAATACTCCTAACTATTTGATTTCTTGACTCTGTGCACCTCCTGCAATAACAGTCCTCAAATCCTTCCCTTAGTTGATAAGTCCTAATCTTTCAACCAACCTACGCACACCTTGCATAGATTTTGTGCTTCACTTGCACCTCTGTAGGAATGAGAACAACGATATCCCTCCTGAGCTTTCATAGATAAACTTTGAGCCTTCGTCGATGCACTCCTTGTGGACGTTTCACTGCACTCCTTGCAAGAACTCTCACTTAGGATGAGAAACGATTGAAACTCATTCTCTTTCTCTCTCAGACTTAAAACATTCAACATGAAATCATACATACACATAGTATTAATGAAAATGCATAACTAGAGAGAATAAACAACTGTAAGCATACCATTCACCATGTAAAGACAGGAAATATCATAACACCATGAAATCTAATTCAAAGCTTCATATATTAATTCAAAGCTCATGTACATGGACTTTTCTACAGCTCTCTGCTACAACTCTCTCTTCTCTTATTCTCTATGCTTATGATTCTGTTACAATTCTAATAATACAATGATACAAAGATGAGGGTGTCTATACCCATTTTCCCTCCTACTCTCTAAACTGCCTAATCTTATTAATTAGAGCCTACCTACTTTCATTAACTATTCATAAATTCCTCTACACTATACAGATGAGAGCGAATCTCTCATGATCTGTTTTACAATATGCAAGTTTAAATGCGAGTACATTCCTCTTAACTATTACATTAATATCCGCCCCTTTTAATCTTTCAAAATGTTTTCAAAACGTGAAAAATATGTGTTGCGCTTTCCATCCGTCTCTCGCCTCCACGCTCGCTTGACTGCTTACGATGCTCCTGCATCATTGTTCATTTCTTCCAAAGGTGGAATCTTCACTTGATATATCCATACATCATTGCAAGTTCGAGACCATGAGGTTTACGGATTCCTCTACTGCTGGTAAGTCTTCTCAGTTTTAAAAATATTTACCTTTCATAAGTTTCAATATTTTTAAAACTAAATTACACAGAGTTTTATGTTTACAGGTTTGTAACATCCCTCTCTTGCGCACACTACATGAACTTATTCTTTCAGGAAACTTTCTTGCAAGTGATCTTAATTATTATACTATTGGCTGTTGATTATGATTATGAGGCATTATGGATTTGATTATATGTTATTTTGTTGTATTGACTTAGACAAGTGTTATTGAATCGGTTCTCCTAAGTGTGCAGGATTTGGACCTCAAGGATGTAGAGGCATCAATGAAACCCTTGGACTCTGGATAGAGTCAGGTAGTGGACTATTGGGGTTTGATTGTTATATATATGACATATGTGCATCTGATTAGATGTTATGCTTATGGATTTCATTTTTGACATGATTTGTTGATGGTGCAGGCTGACGATAGCTTTCCAACTAGACTCACATGTGGAGTACAGAGGTCACACACTATAACCAAATACGTTGAGGGAGAGGTGTGGACATCATCGCTGCCACAACCTACTAGCACTCTTGTCAGGGCTCAAACCGTAGGTTAAAAATTACCTAGTTTGAAAAGACCCATGCTGTTGTGAGGGTACGCTGTGACAGTCTCTCACGATGATTCTAAGGGGCATGCAATAAGGAAGGGGCGTTATTCCTTAGAGGCCCTTAGCATCCCACAAGATCACCTGGTGGAGTATTGACTCCAATGGCTTTTGATTTCTACCAAGTTATTCAAGAGGTGAGTGTCACCCTTGGAGTAGGTAGTGCGTCCTGAAGGACATGTCGCGCAAAGAAAACAAAAAGAGTCGAGTGGCACCCTTGGAGCATGTAGTGCGTCCTAAAGGGCACGTCACGCAAGGAAAATAGAATGAAGCGAGTGGCACCCTGAAGGGCACGCAACATTGTTAACTAATAAGTGAATAAACCTATACGGCCTTAGAATGAATGATGTGAAAAGAAAGATTTAAAAATATTTTCAGTCACAAAAATGTCGCCCAGCCTAGGAAATTAAAATCTAGGTCTAAGTAATACTTGTGCAAAAAATTAATATAATCATAATTAAACATGTGACGAGAAGGGGGTAAGCAATTCAATTAATTTATTAAAATCAAATTATATTGATGGATTAATTTTTTAAAAAGGGAATTGATTGTTTGTTACATATGCTAATTAAAAATTTTAACTATAAAGGAAAAGGGGAAAAAGGGTAAATTCTACACTTGCTAATTTGCGTTTTAGATAAAAAGGGAAAGAGGGAAATTTAAAAGATTTAGGAAACTAAGGGAAAAAGAGGGAAACATAAAGATAAAGGGAAACATAAGGAAAAATAATTAAAAATAGAATGACTAACTTAGTAAGGAATCTTGCCTTTAAGAACTTTCTAAATTGAACTCAACTACTAAATTAGTAAGGGGGTAAGCCATTAAAATGTGTAGGGGAATTTGGGGAAAACTATGAGCGATTCTAGGAATGATTTTAGGTGTGTGAGAGAAATAGGAGTAATTAAATAATTAATGAAATTAATTTCTCATGCAACGAAGGGGATGGGTGACACATGTACAGGGAGGATTTTTCTGAATTAAATTATTGAACAATAAATTAAATGGGAAATTGGGAAAGAAATGACTTAGAAACTCTATATAAAGAAGGGAGAGTATGAGGATGGATATGTTCCTTTATGTGTAACGTTACGCAACATAAATTTTGACTTGATTGACTTATCTTGTGGAAGATGGGATACCCAGCTCAAAGAGGAGTGGTAGCTTGGCCTTGCGAGGCGAGTTGGGATCTCGTTGTTCTTTGGTTTAGTGTATGTGGCCTCTTTACATCTTGGGGGGATAAGGGGAAATAAGAGTACCCCTAGCATTGGCTGGGAGGTATCGGTGAAGTCTCATCGGTCGGCACGCGGGACCTGCATGGAGTACGTGGGACAACGACTTGGGGCTGTCACTTTGGGCTATGGTATGCATGCTTTTAATTGAATGGTACATTAATATGGTTCTTGTACTTTCATTTTTTTACTTTTATTGTGTGAGGAAAGGTGTTTTACTTATCATTTTTAATCGAGAACATAAGTCATTATAGGTTTATGCTCGCTGCAACAAATTGATTTCCTGGGCCACTGATGCTTGATCTCTGTGAATGTTCTTTTTTTTTATTGATTTTTTGAAGTAACTGAGCCTTATCTTCATCCTCATCCCTAGAAAATCAGGCCATGCCTAAGAATTCAGCCAAGAGACGAATCGACGGTCGTCACTTCGGTGCATAGAGACCTATAGATTCTAATGCCCCACTTTTCTCTCCGTGGATGATGAGTGAAGGATAAAAAATTTCCCCGCTGTCTACCTTACTTATCTCTGCGCCCTGTTGATTAAAAATTTGATTTTCTCCATGTTTTAACTGTTGAATCTTGGATAAATCCCTGAGACTTGAATGTCGGATTTCTGCACGTTTTGTGATTGTTTTCTTCTTTGTTTTCCTATGATGTATCATCTCTGAGTTTTTGAAGTCTTTACTCAACCTTTACACCATAGATTAGCCATGATTCTCATGGCTCCTTACCCATATTTTTCCTTTATGACGTTCATGGTCCTTTTCCACTGAGATTTACTTAGCAACTGATTCGTTTTCACTTAGCGTTTGCTTTCGTTTTTACATAAGAAGTTGCCTTCGTTTTTACCCAATTTGGTCAAGATGGTTGTGCTCCTTCTAGTATCCATTTCACTTAGCTCAAATCATTTTCCCCAAGTCTTTACATAGTGAATCATGTACAACAAGTCTTTACCTCGACGTAAATCCTTGCCAGCGAAATTCATTTTGTGTTGCCTCTATGTTTTTCTTTTTTTATCTCTGAGTTGCTATGGTCTCTACATTTTTATCACCTTCGCGTATTAATGACCTCAGCGTTTTGTTCACTATGTTTTAATAACCTCGGTTTTTTAATGAGTTGTCTATGTAATTTTCTCCTAAGTTGGGATGATGATACGTGTGTTTCCTTCAGTGTTTTACATGTGTCTGGAAAGATGAATTATGTTTATCCCTCTACTCTACAAATTTTTATTTTGCATAAACTGGTGAATTACCCTCTACGATTTAAATGATTGACCATGAATTTACTCTGCAAGTCAATACATACTGACTGGCAAATTTACTCAACAATTTAATAGACTACTTTCCCAGCTCATTTTAGACTTCGTTTCAACATGCATATCGACGACGTTTTCTGCTTACATTTTGGAATGTGTTTTAATACAGTTACAATTGAGGATTATGTATCAATTGATTTTAGGATAGCGTTTGTGGACAGCGAAATTGTAGTTAAATTATAGCGGTTACCTTCTAGTCGATTTATAGTGTTAATGTATAGTGAATTCATACAACTCTTGACAACAAGTGTGCCATGGAATGAATGGCCAATTATAGTGTTACAGTGAAGCGAAGTTATATTATACAATGACAGTGAGGGATATCATATTGAATCATGGGTGATATCATTATATACGTCTGCGTTTTCATGGAATGGAATGTCTGTGTTTTATATTAGTAGTTAATTTTTATCAGCGTTATCATATATATGACAGTTATTTCATGATTAATTGATGGAAATAGTGTTTGCACATCCTTTAATTGACAACGAATGTACTGTTGCTAGTTTATCTATGGTTGTTAGTAAACGATATTTCTTTTCGCCCAGTAACTGCAGTCTTATCCTTATTGCTATTTTTCACCTCAACAAGTTTAATAATTGGACATAAATCCCACTTTTATTAATTTCGATGTTATCATTTAAGAAGACATACCTTCTCCTTGGTTTAAAAATGCTCGGCTGTAACTCAATCAACAAAGCGCCTATTCCTTCGTTGGTAATATTCAAGTCTGGATTATTGGGTAAAATGTTTTTGTAACAATTTAATTGTACAAAGTATTTTGGAGGTGAAGGTTTAAAAAACAAATTAAATGGTTTACTTATTTAGTTTTAAAATTTTCACTCTCAATATCAAATAACTATACGGAATTGTCAATACATCACTTATTTAATTAACTATAGAAGGCGTGTAGATTACACTAAATTACATATTAATTTGACTATTGGAATTTATGAGATTGTATATTTAATTATTTATATACAACCCGTATATGTCTTCCCTTCTTGTTGAAAATCGTGGTTACTTTTATTAAGGGTTGTTTTATTTAAGTATATGTTTGCATTTCAAGGGTGGAATTATTTGATGAATTGTTGCATGTTAAAGGTTGTTTCTTATGGTTAAACGGAGTTAGGGAGATGGATTCAAGTCCTAAGTGTAGTGCCTTGGATAGGATGTATTGTAGTCAATTAAAGGTTATTTTATTTTTAATCTATTTGAGAGAAGCAGTTTGCATTGATTTCAATAACTCGATTCTCAAGGGATTACCTAACTGATGGATAATCACGTCATTCAATTGATATGTTTGCAATAGAATTGTTGCACCAAGGATTTATTGTGATGTCTGTTTGTTTTGGTAGCCAATTTTTCCTTACGCCCTGTTGACTTTCTGATTGGGTGATGGGGGCACAATAATCTTGTATGTTGATAGTCAGTTCGGTCTCCTAATGGTTGGGATCCTTCTTGGGTTGCTTGTCTATATGTGTATGTTGCGCCAGAGTTACCATCACGCCTATCTCCTTATGATGGCATGATTACTGATGAGGGGATCATTGCATGCCCTAATAGATAGAGGCAATGATAACCTAGATGAATTTTTGCTTCTTGATATGGGTGGTGTTCATTGTAATTATGTTGTCCCTTAGCTTGTAGGCATTGTCTTGTTTATATCAGGCGGGTAGTCATTGTTTAGATCGTGTATTTTTCATCTAGTTGCCTGATGTGATAGTGTCTAAGTCATTATTGTTGTTGTTTCTTTATCTGTGTGTGTTCGTCATCAGGTTGTGTGGTTCAACTGTTGTCATTGTTTCCTTCCTTCCTAAAAACAAAAAAAAAATTGCACTTTTCACTTCTCTTGGACTTGTAACGAGCTAGGGTTGTTACATATGGTATCAGAGTGGGTTCAACCCTGTGAAATTGGATCTCAAGGATTTCCACTATAGTAAATCCATGAGTATTAACCCTTGCGTTAATTAAAAACCTTAACATGTCGATGCGGTCATCGAGTTTAAAGGATGCCATGGAGGTTCGCAACATGGTGTTGTGGAAGGAGGTGTGATGCCTCCATAAGTCATCGCACCCTCAGAGTCAAATCCCTAAGGGGAAGAAAAATTCCTTGAGATGGATCTTCTTGTTGTAAGAGATGATGATGGTCTGACAAGGCCCTTCCAGGTAATGTCAAAGGGCCTTGATTCACCATCGATACTGAATTGAGCCCAGGGCACCTGTACCCGTGAAGGTCCATAGCACACCCTAGCCAGTACCATTAGCATGCACCAAAAACTTGAGAGAGGTGAGTTCTCGAGTCCACAAGTGTCGTGGATGGTTGTGTCTTCGAGGCATGGTTCTAGAGCAAGGTGTTGTGCATCACACGTCGCAATTACAACCTCTAGCATGAAGGTCCATATGGTGGTCTTTCAATCGAAGGGGGGAGATATTCTATGGAGGAAGACACTCCTACCACATTTGAACATGGCTGTCGAAAACGTATCATGGGAACTATTCGAGGAATGGTTCCAGGAGAGGTATCTTTCTGAGGAATTCATTGAGCATCAGCTCAACAATTTTGATGCCTTGCGACACGGCGACCGCATGGTGCCCTAATACGAGGTTATTTTGGAGATGCTTCAGTATCCTCTGCATCAAATTACCCAGAAACTTAGGGTCAAGAAGCTTGAGTTTGGCCTTATTGTTAGAATTCAGCTTCTACTTTGGGTACCAGGAATACTGGACCGAAGAAAGTGTTTGGATTGTGGGGAGCCACATTACCAACATTACTACCCAGAGGAAACGGCCAGAGCATCTGTATCATCCGAACCCACTATCGTGGGAGTTTTGGGCAAGTCCCATATGATTCATGTAGCAGTGAATAACCACCAGGAAGAGCACCAGTCAACTATGCTCGAGATGTCATGTACCATCACTGACCAAAACCTTAGTATTTGATAGATCCTAGTGCTACTCAGAGTTTCATTTCTGGTGTAGCCATAATAAGGATTAAGGTAAAGGCAGTCAAACATGATGAGTTTAGCTTTGTAGAGATGGCTTCGGGAGCCAAACAAAAGGTTGGAGGAAAGGTGATTGATTGTACCCTTAACCTACGAGAGTTTGTCACTAGAGCCAACCTATATGTCACGATATTAGGATCTTATGACGTCGTGATCAGTATGGACTAGTTGGAATCACATGAGACAATACTCAACTAGAATATGAAACTATTGAGCTTGGTCAATGATGAGGGACAGAGACGAGTGATTGTAGGTTGGAACCAGGGAGTTTCCCTGAGGTTTATCTCTTCATTGTAGTTACGGAAGAGCATGCACAAGGGATGTAATCTTTATAAGATCCTTGCGTTAAACGAGAATGGAGTAGCGAAAGGTCTAGAACACCTTCCTGTGGTGAGAGAGTTTGCAGACATCTTCCTGCAGGAGTTACCTAGGATGTCTTCCCACAGGAGTTACCATAGACCTAAAACCAAGGGTTGAACCAATAGTGAGAACTCCTTATCATATGTCAACCCCGGAGTTACAAGAGTTGAGAATGAAACTAAAGGAGTTGCTGGACCTTGGACTTATACATCGAAGCATGTCAACATGGGGTTCCCCTGTTATTTTCATACGAAATAAGGATGGGTCATGGGGAATCTGCATTGACTACTATCAGTTGAAAAAGGCCACGATAAAAAATCAATATCTATTGCCAATGATCGATGATTTGTTCAATCATATGAAGGGTGAGACGATGTTTTCAATGATCAATTTGTGATCAGGGTATCGCCAACTACAGATCAAGGAGTATGACGTCCCGAAGACTGCTTTTAAGAAGAGGTTGGGACATTACGAGTTTATTGTTTTATCATCTGGACTGACAAACTACCCAGGGGTATTTATGATTTTAATGAACAAGGTGTTCTGCGAGTACTTGGACAAGTTCATCCAAGAATTTATTGATGATATTTTGATTTAGTATCAGATGAAGGAGGAGCATGATGAGCACTCACGCTTGGTACTACAGTGTCTGTGAGAGAAAAAATTGTTGGGAATTTGTCCATGTGCTCTTTTTATCAATTGAATATTCACTACTTAGGGCATGTCATCTCCGACGAAGGTATCATCATGGATCCAGCAAACGTCAAGGCTATTATGGAAAGGAATGTGCCAATGAATGTCCACAAGTACGTAGCTTCACGGGTTTAGCATGATACTATCAACCGTTCATTGAGGGATTTTCGAAGTTATCAAATCTGATCACAGAATTGCAAAAGAAGAATAAGAAGTTTTTTTGGACCGAGAAATACACGGAGGAATTTTGGAGGCTCAAGGAGCTATTGAAAACAACACCGATACTAAAGGTCCTTGACATGGATGCAGACTTATTGGTATGCACTGATGCATCTAAGGAAGGCTTAGGTGGATTCTTGATGCAAGATGTTCGGGTGATCGCTTACATCTTGAGGAAGTTTAGAAGGCATGAGGAGAACTATGCGATGCATGATTTGGAATTGTTAGAAATTGTATATGCCTTGAAGGTTTGGATATGCTACCTTGTTGGATGAAAATTTGAACTAAAAATGGACAACTGTGGACTCCAATACATCTTTACACAAACCAACCTGAACACACGAAAACGACGTTGGTCGGAATTTCTTAGCGAGTATGACTTCAAGATTACTTAAATAAAATGAACAATGGACTAAATGGCAGATGCATTGAGTCGGAGACCACACATTTTTTCAGTGTTGCCTCTTTAGACGAATCTACATGAAAAAATTATAACTTTACAGTGTGACGATGACTGGTACAAAGAGGTCAAGTATTTTATTGGACAAAACACTATGATGGTACCAAGATTTGAAGGATTTACGTTTGATGGTGATGGATTATTGAGGTTTAGAAATTGGATTTACGTACCACCCAACGACGAATTGAGAAGTTTGATCCTAAACAAGGCTCATAGAGCAGTGTACATGGCCCATCCAGGGGTCACGAAGATGAGGGAAAACCTTAAACCCTTATTCTTCTGTAAAGGAATGAAGGAAGACATAGTCAACTATGTGGCCAGATGTCTAGAATGTTAGCAGGTAAAGGATGAGAATAGACATCCAACAGGATTAATATAGCCACACGTTATTCTTGAATCGAAATGGGAGGTCATTTCGATGGATTTCATTGTTGGATTTCTACTGACGGTAAGGAGACATGACTCAATTTTGTGGTAGTTGATGCTCTAACAAGGAGTTATCATTTTATTCCTATGCGTACGATGTATTAGGCACCTGGCATCGCTAGAGTTTTGATTAGTGAAATTGTGAGGTTGCATGGCGTGCCTAAGAGGATTATATCTGATTGAGGATCAATGTTTACTGGATGATTTTGGACTAGTTTCCCAGAGGCCTTGGGAACCCAACTTAAATTTAGTACTACATATCACCCAGAGAAAGATGAGAATACCAAACAAACAAACCAAATCTTAGAAGACATGTTGTGCATGCACGTTATGAACCAACATAAGCGTTGGGAAGAATTCTTGCGACTGGTAGAATTTGCATATAAAAACAGTTACCAAAGAACCCATTAAGATGGTGCCCTGCGAGTTTCTTTATGGACGACTATGTCAGACACCTTTGAGTTGGGATCGACTTCAAGATAGGATCCTAGTCGGACTGGAAGCAATCCAAGAAATGGAATATTAAAAGAAAACTATAAGATAAAGGATGAAGGAAGCACGGGATCGACAAGAGAGTTATGTCGATGCATGTCATGTCGACCGAAGTTACGATGTGGTGATCGAGTGTTATTGCGGCTGAAACCACATTCAAGTTCAATCAAGTTTGAAAAAGGGGCTAAACTATCTCCTAGGTTCATGGAATCCTACGAGATTATGAATAGTCTTTCCTGAGTCTTTGAGGCATATGCATGATGCATTTCACATCTCTATTTGAGACATTATGATTAGTGATCCTACACCTGTTTTTAATTCAACACCTTGTGGGTGTCATATGATGGTGCACTCACAGCCGAGCCGATCCTCATCTTGGATCATCGCATTCGACAACTATGGCATCGAACAGTAGATCAGGTCAAGGTCGAGTCAAACAACTATAGTCCACACTCTATGACTTGGGAGGATGCATATGATATGCGTCAGTAGTTTCCTTTTTTTGTTTGATAGAGAGACTTACGATACTATGATACACATTATTTTGACACTTTTCTACTATAAAACTTTGGGACAAAGTTTAGACCAAGAGGGGGTGTATGTAACATCCCTCTCTTGCGCAGACTGCGTGAACTTATTCTTTGAGGACACTTGCTTGCAAGTGATCCAGATTATTATACTATTGGTCATTGATTATGATTATGAGGCATTATGGATGTGATTATATGTTATTTTGTTGTATTGACTTAGGCAGGTGCTATTGAATCAATTCTCCTGAGTGTGCAGGATTTGGACCTCGAGGATGCAGAGGCATCGATGAAACCCTTGGACTCTGGATTGAGTCAGGGAGTGGACTATTGGGGTTTGATTGAACTGTATATATGACATATGTGCATCTGATCAGATGTTATGATTATGGATTTTATTTTTGACATGATTCGTTGATGATGTAGACTGACAAAAGCTTGCCGACCAGACTCACATGTGGAGTAGAGGGGTCATTCACGATAACCAAAGACATTGAGGGAGAGGTGCGGACAACATCCCTACCACAACCTACTAGCATTCCTACCATGGATCGAACTGTAGGTTAACGATTACCTAGTTTGAGAAAACCCACGATGTCGTAAGGGCAGACTACGAAAGTCACTCACGATTACTCTAAGGGAAGCGCAATAAGGTAGGGGCCCTATTCCTTAGAGGCCCTTAGTCTCCCACAAGATCACCTGGCGAATTTTTGACTCCAGGAGTTTTTTATGTCTACCAAGTCAGTCAGGAGGCGAGTGGAACCCTTGGAGCATGTAGTGCATCGTGAAGGGTGCGTCGCGCAAGGAAAACAAAAAGACGTGAGTGGAACCCTTGGAACACATAGTGCATCCTGAAGGGCACGTCATGCAAGGAAAACAAAATGAGGCGAGTGGAACCCTTAGAGAACCTAGTGCGTCATGAAGGGAAAGTCACATTTTTAACTAATAAGTGAATAAAACTAGATGGCTTTAGAACAAATGATGTGACAAGAAAGATTTAAAAAAAATTTCCCTAATAAAAACGTCATCCAACCTAGGAAATTAAAATCTAGGTCTGAGTAATACTTGTGCAAAAAAATAATATAATCATAATTAAACATGTGACGAGAATGGGGTAAGCAATTCAATTAATTTATTAAAATCAAATTATATTGAGGGATTAAATTTTTAAAAAGGGAATTGTTTGTTTGTTAGATATGCTAATTAAAAGTTTTAACTAAAAAGAAAAAGGGGAAAAATTGCAAATTCTACGCTTACTAATTTGAGTTTTAGATAAAAAGTGAAAGAGGGAAATTTAAAAAATTTAGGAAACTAAGGGAAAAAGGGAGAAAAATAAAGAGAAAGGGAAACATAAGGGGGGAAAAAAAACCCAGAACGACTAACTTAGTAAGGAATCTTTCCTTTAAGAACTTTCTAAACTTAACTCAACTAGTAAATTAGTTAGGGGGTAAGTCATTAAAATGTGTAAGGGAATTTGGGGACACCTAGGAGCAATTCTAGGAATGTTTTTAGGTGGGTGATGGAAATAGGAGTAATTAAATAATTAATGAAACTAATTTCTAGTGCAACGAAAGGGATGGGTGACACATGTACGAGGATGATTTTTCTGAATTAAATTATTGAACAATAAATTAAATGGGAAATTGGGAAAGAAATGACTTAGAAACTCTATATAAAGGAGGGAGGATGATGAGGATGTATTTCCTCCTTTATGCATACGCTACAAAAATTTTGAATTGACTGAATTATCTTGTGGGAGTTGGGATACCCAGCTTGAAGAGGAGTGGTAGCTCGGCCTTGCGAGGTGAGCTGAGAGCTAGTTGTTCTCTGGTTTAGTGTGCGTGGACCCTTTGCGGCTCGAGTTGCTAAGGGGGAAAAAGAGTACCCCTAACGTTGGTTGGGTGGTATCGGTGAAGTCTCATCAGTCGGTAAGCAGGAGCTGCACGGGGCATGCAGGAAAATGACTCAGAGTTGTCACCTTGGGCTACAGTATGTATTCTTTTAATCGAATGGTATATCAATATGGTTCTTGCACTTTCATTTATCTACTTTTATTGTGTGAAGAAAGGTGTGTTACTTAGCGTTTTTAATCAAGAACTTAAGTCATTATATATTTTCGCTCTCTGCAACAAATTGATTTTCTTGGCCACTTATCCTTGATTATTGTGAATGTTTTATTTTGTTTATTGATTATTTGAAGATGTTGAGCCTTATCTTCGTCCTCATCCCTAGATCATTAGTCCACGCTTGAGTAGTTGGCCAAGAGCCGAATCGACGGTCATCACTTCGATGCATAGAGACCTATAGATTCTAATTCCCTGCTTTTTTGTGCATGGATGATGAGCGAAGGATAAAAAATATCTCCGTTGTCTACCTTACTTATCTCTACACACTTTTGATTAAAACTTTGATTTTCTCCGTATTTTAATTGTTGAATCTTGGATAAACCCCCGAGACTTGAATGTCAGATTTCTGCACTTTTTATGGTTGTTTACTTCTGGGTTTTGCTGTGATGGATCATCTCTGAGTTTTTGACGTCTTTACTCAGCCTTTACACGACATATTCACCATGATTCTCGTGGCTCCTTACCCATAGTTTTCCTTTATGATGTTTGTGGCCCTTCCCCACTGAGATTTACTTGGAATCTGATTCGTTTTCACTTAGCGTTTGCTTTGGTTTTTACATAAGAAGTTGCCTTCATTTCCCAATTTGTTCAAGGCGGTTGCGCTCCTTTTGGTATGTGTTTCACTTAGCTCAAATCATTTTCCCCAAGTCTTTACACATTGAACCATGCACATCAATTATTTACCTCTGCGTTTTTTGTTATCTCTGCATTTCTATGGTCTCTGCATTTTTATCACCTCTGCGTATTAATGACCTCAACGTTTTGTTCACTATGTTTTAATAACCTCGGTGTTTTAATGAGTTTTCTATGCATTTTTATCCTGCGTTGGGATGATGATACATGTGTTTCCTTTAGCGTTTTAAATGTGTTTGGAAAGATGAATTAATTTTATCACTGAACTCTGCAAATTTTTATTTCGCATAAACTCGCGAATTACCCTCAATGATTTAAATGCTTCATCGTGACTTTAATCTGCAAGTCAATACATACTAACTGGCGTATTTACTCAACAATTTAAAATACTAGTTTCCCAGCTCATTTTAGACTTTTGTTTAGCATACATATCGGCAACATTTTCTTCTTACATTTTAGAGTGCGTTTTAATACAGTGACAACTCTGAATTATGTATCAATTGATTTTAGGATATCGTTTGTGGATAGAGAAATTGTAGTTAAATTATAGCGGTCACCTTCCAGTCTATTTATAGTGTTAATGTACAGTGAATTCATACAGCTCTTGACACCGAGTGTGCCATGGAATCACCGACCAATTATAGTGTTACTGTGAAATGAAGTTATATTATACAATGAAAGCGAGGGATAGCATATTGAATCATGGGCGATATCGTTATATACGTCTGCGTTTTCATGGAATGGAGTGTCTGTGTTTTATATTAGTAGTTAATTTTTATCAGAGTTATCATATATATGCCAGCTATTTCATGCTTAATAGATGGCAATAGCTTTTTCACAGCATTTAATTGACAATGATTGTACTATTGGTAGTTTATCCATGGTTATCAGTGAACTATATTGCTTTTCGTGCAGTAACTATAGTCTTATCCTTATTGCTATTTTACACCTCAACAAGTTTAATAATTAGACAAAAATCCCACTTTTATTAATGCCGGTGTTATCATTTAACGGGACTTACCTTCTCCTTGATTTAAAAAATCCTGGTTGTACCTCAATCAACATAGCACTAAGTCCTTCGTTTGTAATATTTAAGTCTGGATTATTGGGTAGAAAATTTATGTAACAATTTAATACAATACAGAGTATTTTGCAGGTGAATGTTTAAAAAAAAACAAAAAAAAACATTAAACAATTTACTTATTTAGTTTTAGAATTTCCCCCCTCAATATTAAATAACTATACGCAACTGCCTACACATCACTTATTTAATTAACTATAGAAAGTGTGCAGATTACACTAAATCACATATTAATTTGACTATTGGAATTTATGAGATTACATATTTAATTATTTATATACAACCCATATATGTCCTTCACTTGTGGTTGAAAGTCGTGGTGACTTTGATTAAGGGTTGTTTTATTTAAGTATATGTTTGCATTTGGAGGGTGGCATTATTTGATGAATTATTGCATGTTAAAGGTTGTTTCTTATGGGTAAACGGAATTAGGTAGATGGATTCAAGTCCTAAGTGTAGTGCCTGGGATAGGATGTCCTGTAGTCAATTAAAGGTCAATTTATTTTTACTCTATTTGAGGGAAGCAGTTTGCATTGAATGCAATAATTGGATTCTCGAGAGATTACCTCATCAATGGATAATCACGTCCTTCAATTGATACATTAGCAATAGAATTGTTGTGCCAAGGATTTATTGTGATGTCTGTTTGTTTTGGTAGCCAAATTTTCCTTATGCCGTGTTGAATTACCGATTGGGTGTCGGGGGCACAATCTTCTTGTATGTTGATAGCCAGTTCGGTATCCTAATGCTTGGGATCCTTCTTGGGATGCTTGTCTATATGTGTATGTTGCGCCAGTGTTACCGTCACGCCTATATCCTTGTGACGACATGATTCCTGATAAGGAGATCATTGCATGCCCCGATAGATAGAGGCAATGATAATCTAGATGAATTGTTTCTTCCTGATATGGGCGTTGTTCATTGTAATGATGTTGTCCCTTAGCTTGTAGGTGTTTTCTTGTTTGTATCGGAAGGGTAGTCATTGTTTAGATAACATATGGTTTGTCTAGTTTCTTGATGTGCTAGCGTCTAATTCATTGTTGTTGTTGTTTCTTTATCTGCGTGTGTTCATCATCAAGTTGTCTGGTTCAACTGTTGTCGTCGTTTCCTTCCTTCCTAAAAACAAAAAAAAAATTCCACTTTTCTCTTCGCTTGGACTCATAACGAGCTAGGGTTGTTACAAGGTTGAACTTACCTATTTCTTCCTTGGGTTTTAAACTAGACTAAGGTAAGTTAATTTGGTTGGTGTGAATTTTCCTAAAAGTTTTTCAAGGGAAATAGGGATGCTTCGTGATAAGTGTTTGAATCTCTTCGTGTTATTTGTAAATATTTTTACCACTGGTTAGATTAATATATTAACATTATTATCTTTATTGACATGTACTCTAGATTAAAATGGTGCCTTACTCTGTCTCAGAATCATGGTTTAGTTTCTTCGCATCCAAGTACGCATATCCTATTATCTACTATGTTTTTAACAGGTGTTTTGTGGTTGGTTTCAAAACCAATATGCCTTTCATGCTTTTGAAGCCTTGGTATGAAACAGGGGTTGGATTTCAACCCAAGATGAATTCAGATTCCTATCACGAATATTTTTATAAGAAATCCTTTTTGTAACAGAGTCTATGGACTCTTTAAAACTTTACATCGTTGTAAATGTTTAATTTATAAATGTGCAAGTTTTCATATAAGGATTTTTTCTTTGTTTTATATGTAAAAACACAGTGTTCTCTCATCTATTTAATTCAACCTTTTTGTACGTTGATATACAACATAAATTTATTTTTCACAAAATGTATTCATATAATATAACAATTTATTTTGCACAAAGTATATAGATATACAATAACGATTTATGATGTATTAGATAGAACAAATCACCATTTACATTAATTTTTCTTTTCATATATATATATAGAGAGAGATTCTCTTTCAATTTTATTACAATTTTTCTTGTCATAAATTCCTCTTTTCATATATAAATATACATAGTCGATTTCCTTCGATTTTATCATAATTTTGTTTTTCTTTAAAAATAAGAGTAATTTGTTTTGATAAGTACTTGGTACATATCAATGATTTATTACCAACTGGTACGATCCTGTTTTTCTCATTTGTTTAATGGTTGAAAACGATTATGCACAACGACTATATTGTTTCGATTAAAACATGTACCATAGAACTTATAAGCTATCGAAACCGATGTTTGAATGCTAATAGTACATTGACTGGATGATTCCTCTAAACGATTCTTATGAATTCTATAACTATTTTTAATGCATAGTAAAGAATGTCTGGTAATGTAAAAAATATATCCTAAATCAAAATGGAAGTACTAACTTAACACGATACTTTCTAAATCAATAGGAATCGAACTTTCTATATCCCTTTCTCTGCATATAAATAAACAAAATAGGGCGAATAGAACTTGTGCAAATCTCACAATCAAATGAATTGGGTAAAACAATATGAAGTTCGTCGTTCCACCCAATCACTATCGAGAAAAACCAAAATCTATTTCTCTCAATACCCCCAAGAATGGTCATTGAACCACAAGGACCAAAATTGTAGCTTTATTCTGCAACTAACTCATAATTTCATAATTTCATTATCTAGAATCTTTTCCAGTCATGCGAGCCTCTTTCTCTAATGATGTGAAATCTTTTTATTCACTTTACTAGGACTTTTTGGTCATTAATGATCCACCTTCTCAAATCTAAGTATCATTTTATTTTGACCATATTTCCTTGGAATATGTTCCTTGAATCACTTGATTTTGAACAAAGTTCCTGGTCACTTGGTCTTTCATACAATGCAACTTGTCATTCTTCCTTGTGGGTCAACAATCACTCTTTTAATGAATACCTTCACATCGTTATTTCCTTTTATTTAATAAAATCTTAAAAGGTCTTACAATTGTTTTGGCCACCCTTGGACAAACATTAAATGGACTCAATAGTTCAAATGCATAAATAAATAAAGTCTTAATAATTTAAAATTTTGGGATATTACAGTGGATGTTGTGCCCTCTAGTTGCCTTGTTTTTGCAAGAGACGAAATCAAAACTATAATGCCAATTGAGATAGAATGAAATGGAAAATATTGTAAAACAAAAATCAATATTAAAACTTTCAAACATAAGTTTAACATAGAAACACCTTCCTCTTATACGCTAACTAGATACAAAACCAGGGACAACCAAGTTTGACCTTATCTCCCTCTTTAGTTTAATATTATATTATATTATATTATTTATTTTCACTAGATATAGTTGTGCTAATAAATATCTTCCACATCTTACTTCCATCATTCCTAGACCATAGATATAATATCTACTATGAAATAAACATTCAAATGAGGAGACAATTCCTAAGAAGGTTGACCTTCCCGCTTGTAAAGTTATGTTGAAAGCATGAGTTGAATCCACACAACCTTCTTCCTCTCATGACAGGGGGTAAGAAAGTGGAAGATATGATTTTTTTTTATGACTATCTTTTTTGTGTTAGGAAGGATCCTATCCAAGTAATTTGCAAATTCCATCAAAATCATTATTTCCAATGATTTTTTGGATAATTATTATTTTAATTGAATCTCTCTACAATCCTCCTTTGTATACGTGTTTTCCATAAAATATGATTCAAAAAATTATGTCACCATATATTCTCTTTGGGGGTTTCTAGTGGTAGTAGTCTAGTTATCTCCATTTATGAGTGGTGTTCAGATCTTTTGGGTATCCTTATTTTCCCCTTGGTCCTAGTCAACTTTTCATTTTCTCCTTGAGTAATTGATTTGTATTTTATATTATTATATAGTGAGTCTTCTTCATAAAATTTCTCTACAACTTTGAAATTACATTTGATGTTTTAATCTGAAAACCTTTAATTCCTAGATAATGGAAACAAACTTTTAGTTTTATTAGATGGTTTATAATTAATCCTATAAAATCCATGTTCTTCCCCCTATTTCCTAGATAATGGAAACAAACTTTTATTTTTATTTGATGGTTTATAATTAACCCTATAAAATCCATGTTCTTCCCCCTATTTGAGGGAAGGGGTTTTATTTGGGCATATTTTTCCATATTTTTCATATTTGTGACAACCAATCCACATGAATAATGTTAGATCCGAGAAATATCCAATAAAATATAATGAAATCCAATTGATATAAACTCATATGCAAGTCATTAATACACACTAAATAAAATAATGTAAGAAAAGAGAGAGAGAAGATAAACCTATTTACATGGTGAAACCCCATTGTGGGGAAACATCCACATAAGTTGGCCTCCTATTCATCAAGAAAACTCTCCATTATTTCCTCAAGAAAAATCTCCATTCTTACAAGGCAAGAGAATAGTCAACCATATGGATGATATGGCCTTAGGACCCGTAGCGTTCAGGGTAAAGAACAATATCATAAGCTGCTCTGAATACCATCACACTCCTAAAGTTCCTCCTTCACCTCTATTATATATGAGAGAGTGAAAGGAAAATAATTCCTATGATGCATGTGGGATAAACCCTTTTTCTAATATAGAGAGTTATTGAAGGAAACGTTTAAAAAATGTCATAGCCATGTAATGTAAGACAACTAGGGAATCATTAACACATTCTAACATTCTAACTTAATGATGACTAGACATATAGAATAAAAACTAGATGTTTGTTACATGCGAATATGAGATCTCACAATTCTAATGATTCCTCATTGTGTGTACAAATTCCGCATGATGTTAGGATATACAACAGTAAATGTGGTTGATGTTGCATTCTATGTACAAATTCCTTATGGTGATAAGCTATACAACGGTAAATGTGACTAATGCCTCATTATGTGTACAAATTCTTCATGATGATACGATATACAATGGTAAATATGGTTGATGGCTCATTGTGTGTACAAATGCATCATGTTGATAAGCTATACAATGGTAAATGTGGATAATGCCTCATTGTCTGTACAAATGTCTCATGATAATAGGATATATGATGGTAAATGTGACCACTAGACAAAAATTACATGATGGATGTAATATTAAGATGAATATGGAATTACAATACATTCCCTCGCGAAGGAAACTTCAAATATCCTAAACAATTGGTGAAGATAGGTGCAAAATACATTAATTTCAAGGATACGATGTGAAGAGAAACAATGTAGAAAACCATCCATAAGTTAAAACTGGATTCTCAATATAGTGCAAGGTGAAGAAAATTTCTACAATCAAGAACCAATGCAATGAACAACATTAACAAGATCGATATGCTAATGAAGAAATTCCAAGTAACTCAAAAATAGAGTAGTATTTTGCATAACCAAATTGTCTCCAAAATCTTCGCACGCACCACTGAGGAACGAGTGAAGAAAATAGAGAGATAATTATAAGAAATGGCCTCCAAGAGGAAAGGAGTGAATGATTAACTAAAGTACACAATGTGTCAAATAAAAATCTCTCCAAGAATACATTAGCTCACAATGAACTCACATGTTACTGCAAACAAGGATCAAATGATTTGGGTGCACTGTTGATACTGAGAGGGGGGTGAATCAATATCAAGTACAATTTAAAAACCTTTTTCAAATTATACTTAAACCATTAAATTATATCCAATGAGAAATGAACAATAGTATAAGAGTTACACCAATACACCACAATACACCATGCA
>JZKD02S0389496.1:177621-190041 GCA_000966675.3 Picea glauca | reverse complement strand
ATATTTAAATACTATGCTATTGATAACATCATTGTACTATTAGAACATAATTTAAAAATGAATTATTATTTAAATATGTTTATTAATTAAAAAATAGATATAATTTTATAAGAACTTTCATAAAAATTTTAAATTTGAAAACATTTAGGAAATTTGCAAAAACATAAAATAAAAATATATTGAATGTAATGTAAATTTGTGATATAGATCACAAGGTCACAACTCCCTATAAGATACCACACCAATGGTGCACATCTCAACTTCTTCCAGACATGATTCTTCTTGTCCTGTACTTTAAAACCAAATTTTCACATCACATTGTACCAACTTGGTACACTTTCTCAGTTGCAACTCAATATGTATAATCATGTGTTGGTTCTATGTGCTTTCTGCAAAATCACATTGTACCAACTTGGTACACTTTCTCAGTTGCAACTCAATATATATAATCATGTGTTGGTTCTATGTGCTTTCTGCAAATAACTATTTGACTCACTGCTTCAGAGTATGTCCTCTATGTTTTCTGCAACTGTTACTTCTGGAACCAAGACTCTACACCAGCATCTGTTTTTTTTTTAATCTGAGAATGACTAATCTATTCTTAGTGTAGTTGTTGAACTCTAAGAGTAGCTCCTCTATTATATCATGGAAACAACTTCATCTGAAATTGAAGGTAGCTTTTATTCTTTCATGGAGGAAACTCAATCTCAAATATGGGTGTTCTTCCCTCTAAATCTCATATTGTATTAGAATCATGGTTGTTCTGGCTATCTTCACGAACACTATAACTATTTCTTTGATTACTGGAGAAAGTGTCTCATCATAGTCTTCTCCCTATTACTGGGAGAATCCTATGGACACTAATAAGGATTTGTACATCTTTACACTATTATCTACAACATGCTTGTTATGTTAGATCAATCTTGGAAGTCACTAAAGACTTCCCTTCTAGTCTCAAGGAAAAATCCATATCCCAATCCTTCTCACTCGCTTTCGCTACTGTCACTGAAACAAGGGAATATTCCTAGGAGATTGCACATCTCCTAAAAGTCTTTGAAGCTACAATATAGTCGTCTAGACTCATGGCATAGGTTTCTCTATATTGGAAGATGTCTATTTTTCCCATCTCATCCTCTCTGAGATCAGGCTCACTCTGAGTGTCCAAGATCCCTTTGAAGCTTGAATCCCTCCGAGTCTATATAATCTTTGGAGACATATTCTCCCTCTGATATGTCTCGTCAATGCCATATGTCTTTGCATCTTGCAAAGTGTCACGGGTCCGTGTTGGTCTCTTTCTAGCTACTACAATGATTTTGGGTAAGCCCTTCTGGCTCTACTAACTCTTCTTGATGATATGAAGAGTGATTTACTACACCAAAGGGATTTTTTTGGTCATCTATACAACTTGTATAGTCTACACCATGTCTCATCTAATATATATTTCCTCCTACAATCATCATTATATCTCCCTCCGGGATATCACCCATGGCATGCCTGAAACAAGAACAACAAGAGAGAAACAACATTCAAGAATAATACACTTTATAATAATAAGAAAAATTGTGAGAACACGCATCCGAGTGGCTCCTTTAGAGCTATCACTTGTGACATGCCTGAAACAAGGGTAAAAACTAAGAAATACAATAATAAGAAATGAGAGAAACACTCTTCTAGTATTGTGATCAATCATTCGTCCATGGCAACCTTGAAACAGAACAAGAAGTTTCTCCTTGAGGAGATGTTAGTTATATATAGTGAATGATTAAAGTAAGCATTTATATCAATAATGTTCACATGCTACCAAGTATTCAATAAAAAAACTTTTCAAAGATTTCTATCACAACTATAGTGTTTAGCAGATATCAAACTTGATATGTGCAAATTTGAATCTTATCAATTTAATCAATCAAAACTGGAACATGGAGTCTTGTCCTACAAAATGAGGGTTTTATGTTTCTTCTCAGTCTCCTTCACTCAAGATGACAAGTATTTTCTTCAACTTGTTCTTCGAGGTGCATAGTTCCTTTGAATGTGCTAGATGTGATATCCCTCTATATCTACATTTTTTGTTTATACAAAAGATCATTTCTCCTGCAAATACCCTTTAAAATAATGATACAGTTTAAACATATGTAAGTACATACATGTGATAGTATTGATGGGTAGTGGAACCATCTATCAATATCGACAAGCAATAACGCGCCTTTAAAACTCCAAAGGTTCTTCAACTTGTAACCTAATGTTAGCTAGAGATTTGCAAGGGTACGACACACTACGACAATAAAAATTATTCCCAACAATTCACAAAAACTTTCACTGCATCTCATATTGGCACTACAACTGGTGCTGATGTTGGCATGAATGAACTGGCACGAAGAAACTAGCACTACAAATGCAACTCGATACTACAACCAATACTGCAGTTGCAACTGCAACTTAGGGATTTTGAGGAAACCCTAATTTTTCAAACTTCAAATTTTGGAATAATGATCTAGGGTCTAGATGGGCCCTCCTAGGGAGAACTCCTAGATGTGGTTAGTTCCCCCAACTTAGGGAAAACATCACACTTAGGTTTTATGAAGAAACTCTAATTCTTGAGGAGTTGCAATACTGAAAATTGGATTGTGAATTGGTCTCTTTGAGTCGTGCTCTGATATCATATTAATGTTTCTACTTATACAACTAGTTCTTCTTTATTATTATAATCATTTAGCACATTAGAGAGAGACAATCACACAAACAATAGAGACACCACCCTCACATATAAATACAAGTTGGTGAGTGTGTTCAAATGAGACACCACCCTCACATATAAATACAAGTTCTGAGGGCTAGTGTTGTAACTCTTCACTTGGTGGAGTCAACTTCTCCTAGAAGTGGCTAAAACCACTTTACAATTACTAGGGGTGGACTTTACAAACATCAGGGTAAAATACATTTTAACCAATCCACAAAAGGGGATTTGATCTTATACAAGACCGGACTTGATCAATCCGCAAAAGAGGATTTGATCTATGCAATAATGACTCAAATATAAGTAGAATATTCTTTGAAATTACAATAATTCAATAGTTCTAAGTTTTCATTGCTATCTTATCTTAGTTAGATTTGGTTACATCTTTCTAATTGCTAAGAACGTTTGCAGCTCATTCCAACCACTATCTCTCTATGCTGGTTCATATTTCACTCCTTTGGCTATGAAAACAAAACAATAGGGTTTTGGTTAGGGTTTTGGATTCTCTCCATTGCCTTCTCACTTGTATTAGCTGCACAACTACTTTCAACTACTCAAGAGCGACCTGTGACATTCCTCTTCCGTTGATTTTCGTTGGGTGGTATCCTTAAGCGTGGGGAGACCTGCACAACTACTTTCAACTCCTCAAGAGCTACCCATGCCATTCCTCTTCCGTTGATTTTCGTTGGGTGGTATCCTTAAGCGTGGGGAGACCTGCACAACTACTTTCAACTCCTCAAGAGCTACCCATGCCATTCCTCTTCCGTTGATTTTCGTTGGGTGGTATCCTTAAACGTCGGGAGACCTGAAACTCTCCAGGATTTGTTCTCTCTTATATGGTGATAATTCGTTGGAGTAGCTCGACCGCCATTGTTTGCTTCAAACTCTAACCTACGGTATCCACCTCATGAACCATTTACCTTCCAGCTAGAGCATTTATCTCTTGGAAGGTATCATTGCGTCAGCACAGCAAAACTTTTAGGGTCTTCCGTAGCAGTTGAAGTTAACACCTCTCTAAAGTTCGCTACAGAGCTCCGGAGAACCTATGTCATGCCCATATACAATCCTTATCTCATGGGTGATTTGTGTCATCTTCGTCACCAGATGATATGAGAGCGATGGGTCCTCTTTAATGTTAACGGTGAGATTTATGACATACAGCAGCACCATCTTCCATGATCTTCTGCCTTTTGGGGTTTTCCAGAAACCCTAGAGGCTGAGCCACTTGCCGATCGAATGAAAACTTGGTGAACTACAATCACCAGCAAGTTACTTTTATCTCCAAATTGGCATCCATATCACGTATTGCGACGTATTATGCCGATTGCAAGGTGTCTGATCATAGTTGCCATTGGCTATACAACTTTGTCTCATGCAGATCTCCAGGTACAACATGGATTTACGAAAAATATTCAACCTATGTCCTGATACCCTGGTTTGGCTCGAACACGATTGCATCTACAAAGCCTTTTTATACTGATGCATGGTTGCAGACTCGTTGCCTAAAGAATAACTATCTCCTCAACAGCATGCTGTAGAACATGCCGGGAAGTTTATTGTGATATTTTATACACGGTTTGCTACCAACACGGCCTCTACCATCATAGCTCGTGTGGTCTCTTTTATAGAATTTACATTCATGCCATGGTCAATATTCTTTTGTGGTTTTCTGGTCATAGCTACATGGCATCATTCTCAGTATCATTTTAATCTTTTGACTATTTGTTTTAATCCTAGCTCCACATTCCCTTTTTTGGGCTGCTCCGGGGGAATTCTGAAAGAGGAAGGGACAAATTACTTACAACTAAGGTTATATAAAATCATGAATAAAACAAAAACGAAACACAATATGAGTTGCAGTTGTAAAAATCAATTGTTTCATAAATGAAATATAATAAGCTCTAGTTTACTAATAACATGTCTAGATATTTTAGCTCTTTTAGATCTTTGTACAGCTAACTAGATTTAATTAAAACTCTTATAGAACTCTCCTAAATGATTCATTAGTTACAACACCTAAATTTTTTCAATGAAACTCATACATATCTTTTTTCAATAGCTTTGTATATGTCACTCAATTATCTTTTGATTTACAAGATTTCAAGTAGATTTTTTTATTGTTTACAATCTCTTTAATAAAATGATATCTCATATCAATACGGTTGTTTTTTTATGAAAGACATGGTTCTTTGACAAAGCTATTATTGAGTAATTGTCACAATACATTGGAGTAGGTCTCTTTTGAAGATCACCCAATACTCTACATAATCAAATTGCTTGACAAACCCCCGTTGTTGCTACTACATAATCAACTTCAACTAATGAGATTGTTACAATGGGATGCTTTTTGGATGCCCATGAAATCACATGAGGATATGCAATATCATTGTGAATATATCCAATCAAAAAATCATTACTAGTGTTGGAATATAATATAATTATTTTTCCAACTTGCCAATGTGAATCTTTTGGAGACTCCATCAACCTGGAAATCAAACCAACATCATAGATAATGTTTTCCGTAGTGTTAGTGAAGTATAGGAGATTTCCAATGAATCTCTTGAATAGATTTAAATCTACATTGGGTCCCATATCCTCTTTGCTGAGATTTTTATTTGTAATTAGAGTTGGTGTTGGTTTTCAATTCATAATCTTGATACTCTTCAACACATGGATGCCATAGATTGCTTGAAACAAAAAAAATATTGAATGTGATTGGAGAACTTCAATAACAAGGAAATACCTCATTCCTCCCAAATCTTCATTTCAAATTAGTGTTTCATGGGAAGATGATATCATCAAAATATTAAGACATTGCGAAGACTTGTGCACTTCTTCATAGCTATAGAGCTAGTTGGTGAGTGTGTTCAAATGAAACACCACCCTCACATATAAATACAATTTGTGAGATGGGGCTAGGGTTGTAGCTCTTCACTTGGTGGAGTTGACTTCTCCTAGAAGTGGCTAAAACCACTTTACAATTACTAGGGGCAGATTTTCCAAACATCAACATAAAATACATGTTGACCAATCCACTAAAGGGGATTTGATCTTATACAAGACCCCACTTGATCAATCCACAAAAGAGGTTTTGATCTATACAATAATGGCTCAAATATAAATAGAATATTCTTGAAGTTACAATAATTCAATAGTTTTACGTTTTCATTGCTATCTTATGTTAGCTAGATTTGGTTACATCTTTCTAATTGATACTAACGTTTGTAGCTCAATCCAACCACTATGGTTACTCTTTAACATTTACCTAATCATATTAAGAAATTAGTGTAAAACCATATAATTACCACTTTTAATGATTAACATAGATTAATATCTATGCAAGCTACTTTTGAATTTGGTGGAACTTAATGTACTAATTAAAAAAATTTTGGGGAGTGATGTTTTCACTGTGCTAATTAGAGTTTTTTTTTTTAACTATGTGGGAGTTTTACCAAAAGTAAGCCTTTGGGCGTTCACCAGTGGTGATTTAGTGTATACTAAGAAAACAAAACACTATGGTTTTGGATTCTCTTCGTTGCCTTGTTCTCACTTGCATTAGCTACACAACTACTTTCAACTCCTCAAGAGCGACCCGTGACATTCCTCTTCCGTTGATATTCGTTGGGTGGTATCCTTAAGCGTGGGGAGACCTGCACAACTACTTTCAACACCTCAAGAGCTACCCATGCCATTCCTCTTCCGTTGATTTTCGTTGGGTAGTATCCTTAAGCGTGGGACCTGAAACTCTCCAAGATCTGTTCTCTCTTATATGGTGAGAAGTCGTTAGAGTAGCTCGACCGCCATTGTTTCCTTCAAACTCTAACCTACGGTATCCACCTCATGAACCATTACCTTCCAACTAGAGCATTTATCTCTTTGAATGTATCATTGCGTCAGCACGTTAAAACTTTTAGGGTTTTCCGTAGCAGTTGAAGTTAACACCTCTCTAAAGTTCGATATAGAGCTTCGGAGGACCTAAGTCACGCCCATATACAATTCTTATCTCATGGGTGATTTGTCTCATCTTCGTGACCGGATGATATGAGAGCGATGGGTCCTCTTTAATGTTAACGGTGGGATTTATGACATACAGCAGCACCATCTTCCATGATCTTCTGCCTTTTGGGGTTTTCCAGAAACCCTAGATGCTGAGCCACTTGCCGATCGAATGAGAACTTGGTGAACTACAATCACCAACAACATACTTTTATCTCCAAATCGGCACCCATATGACGTATTGCGACGTATTACGCCGATTGCAAGGTGTCCTGTTCGTAGCTGCCATTGGCTATACAACTTTGTCTCATGCAGATCTCCAGGTACATCATGGATTTACTCAATCTATGTCCTCATACCCTGGTTTGGCTTGAACACGATTGCATCTACAAAGCCTTTTTCTACTGATGCATGGTTGCAGACTCGTTGCCTAAAGAATAAGTATCTCCTCAACAGCATGCTGTAGCACATGCCGGGAAGTTTATTGTGATATTTTATACACGGTTTGCTACCAACACGGCCTCTACCATTGTAGCTCGTGTGGTCTCTTTCATAGAATTTGCATTCATGCCATGGTCAGTATTCTTTTGTGGTTTTCTGGTCATAGCTACATTGCATCATTCTCAGTATCATTTTAATCTTTTGACTATTTGTTTTAACCCTAGCTCCACATTCCCTTTTTTGGGCGCCTTCGGGGGAATTCTGAAGGAGGAAGGGACAAATTACTTACAACTAAGGTTGTATAAAATCATGAAAAAAACAAAAACGAAACACAATATGAGTTGCAATTGTAAAAATCAATTGTTTCATAAATGAAATATAATAAGCTCTAGTTTACTAATAACAAGTCTAGACATTTTAGCTCTTTTAGAGCTTTGTATAGCTAACTAGATTTAATTGAAACTCTTATAGAACTCTCCAAAATGATTCATTAGTTATAGCACCTAAATTTTGTCTATGAAATTCATATATATCTTTTTTCAATGGCTTTGTATGTCACTCAATTATCTTTTGTATTTTGATTTACAAGATTTCAAATAGATTTCCTTATTGTTTACGACCTTTCTAATAAAATGATATCTAGTATCAATTTAGTTGGCTTTTTTTATAAAAGGCATGGTTCTTTGACAAAGCTATTATTGAGTAATTGTCACAATGCATTGGAGTTGGTCACTTTTGAAGATCACCCAATACTCTACATAATCAAATTACTTGACAAGCCCCCATTGTTGCTACTACATAATCAACTTCAACTAATGAGATTGTCATAATGAGATGTTTTTTTGGAAGCCCATGAAATCACAAAAATCATTACTAGTGTTGGAACGTGGAAATCAAACCAACATCATACATAATGTTTGTGGTAGTGTTAGTGAGGTACATAATCTTCATACTCTTCAACACATGGATGCCATACATTGCTTGAAACACAAAAAATATGGAATCTGATTGGAGAACTTCAATAACAAGGAAATACCTTATTAGTCCCAAATCTATCATTTCAAATTACATGGATGTCATACATTGCTTGAAACACAAAAAATATGGAATTTGATTGGAGAACTTCAATAACAAGGAAATACCTTATTAGTCCCAAATCTATCATTTCAAATTCGTGTTTCATGGCTTATTTAAACTTGTCCACTCACATATTTTCTGTGAAAATGATAACAACAAAATATTAAAAAACAATCAATGCATTTTGGTCAAAAATCACATAGAAGAACAACAATTCTTCATAGTTATGTTAGAATAATTTTCATGATGTCTACTAAGGTTAGCATTCTTCTTCCTACATTCATGTGCATAATGACCTAACATGTTATAATAAAAACATTTAAATTTGGATTTGTCATGCCTTCTATTTGTATGTGAGCTTATGTTGCTACTCTTCCTTAAGCTACGAGGATTTAGATCTTGTCTCCTTTCTTTTTAAAAAATATCTCTTTGGTTGTTCTATTGCTACTTCCCCGACCCCCTAACCTTGATCCTCCTTTTCCTCTTGAGATAGAAATCTCAGATATGAATGCATTTTCCAAAGAATCATCATATATAACCATTCTACATTCATGGGATAACAAGGATCCCAACAACCCATCTACCATAGTTGTGTCAAGTCCTTCGTCTCTTCAATGGCTACAACCACTCCATCAAAGTTCTTAAGCAAGGCTCTAAGAACCTTCTCTACCACTTTATGATCTTAAAACTTTTCACCATTTATCCTTAATTGATTTACAATGTTCATGGCTTGGGTCATGCAATGGTCTACGATTTTGTTCATATTTAGATTCTATAAATTCATTCGTAATGTTGCAATTTGATTATTTTTACCTTAGTAATTCCCTAATAGTTTGTCTCTAGCTGCTAAGATTTTGGGGAAGATAGTTTCATCCAAGCCATTTTGGATGAGATAGAGTTCTTTTGCATCATTTTTCCTACTATCTTTAAAATGATATTTTTTAACATTTTTCAAAACTTTCTTCGCTCCCAAACATAAAATGTATTATAAAATCTCAAACATCTTCAGAATGTAAAAATGTCCTATTTTGATTGTCGTAACTTTATAATTTTTAGATTGGTTGAAGTCATTTAATACCTCTAAACAATATGCTATATTTTTTTTGTAACTTCTATTCTCGACTTTTATGAAGAAACCTCAAAATAGTATACTCCACGACTTCCCTTCATGGAATGAAACCCTTGGCGGCTTGCGGCTTCTTCACCTTGGGTGCTCATGATGTATACTCCACGACTTACCTTCTATGGGATGAAACCCTTGACGGCTTGAGACTTCGTCACCTTGGGTGCTCCGTCTTGGAACCTATTAAAAAATGCTTCACACAAACCCCACGAAAATCTTCTTGCAGTGTGATTCAAACCTTAGACCAGTGGGACAATGAATTTGGGTGGTTGAAATATAGTCAAATGGGGCCTCTTGAGATGAGCAACCTCATGGTTTTCAAAGACGACAGCGGCTCTCCAACTTTCTTTTCCAATCCAAGATGGCTCTCAAACCCTCGATCCACGATTTCTTTCTATCTTTTATTGATTTATGGCCTCCTCACGGATTTTTCTATGATCTATGGTTTCTTTTTCCTTCAATCGGCTGCCTCATTTATAGCTATGATACAAATTTAAAGGAGGAAGGGGCGAATTACTTGTAGCTATGGCTAAATAAACTCATGCACAAAACAAAAACTAAACGAAAAATGAGATGCTAGTGTAAAACTCAACACTTACAATGCTTAAAAACGGGATATAAATACAAACTAGTTTACTGACAATAGATCTTAACATCTAAACTATTCTAGATATTTTTATAACTAATTGAATCTAACTGAAACTCTTCTAGAACTCTGTAAAATTATTGAGAGTAATAATATTCTAACAAATTAGCCCTGAAAATCTAAGGACCCTACCTCTCACTCGCCATAGGGAGATATCATCTTTGTCTCTCACCCATTACTCTCAAGGCATATATTCTCCTTCTTTGTCAGAATTTTGTATAAAAACAGTTAACGTGCCCACTTATAAGGAGACATGGCCCTGGGTTTCTATTGTTGTATATTTTATGATGTCTATCATGTGAGCCCACTTGCAAAGAGCCATTGGCAATGCATGTACATGAATTATAACTTGTATTTGGTTTCGGAAAACTCCAAAATGCCAACCATAACCTTTTGTTGAAAGACGATCCCGTCTATTCGTTGTCTTTAGTATGTAGTGCGGGATCAATCTATTAACCTTGATTTGCATGCAACACAGACTTGACTCAAATCATTGTTTATAATGGCTCCATCTTTCCATTTGACATGATCCCACAATCGATCCAAAGAGCACCCTGATCCCATGAGCATAAATTCAAGATATGAAAGGAACATGAAAAACAAGGATGAGATAATTTGGGAGAGTCAAGGACGGAGAGAAACTCGGAGAAGGATGAGAAACATATCAATTTGAAAATGGACTTCAATTTAAAAAAATTAGAATCAAATTTTTCCTCTGAATATTTTCCAATCTCTTGGGAATAAGTATTTTTTACATAATATAAAAAATATAACGAAGATAATTCCTTACAGGCGAAAAAACTCCTTCAAGGACACAAAAGTTTGTTTCATTTCTCGACACAGTTGTTAAGATGTAGTCTATTGATTGGGATATGGAGTCTTCCTTGAGACTAGAAGGGAAGTCAGTAGTGACTTCCAAGATTGATCTAACAGAATAAGCATGTTGCAGATAATAGTGTAAAGATGTACAAATCCTTATTATTGTCCATCGGATTTTCCCAGCAATAGGGAGAAAACTATGATGAGACATTTGCTCCAGTAATCAAAGAAATAGTTTCAGTGTTCGTGAAGACAGCTAGAACAACCATGATTCTAATACAATATGTAATTTAGAGGGAGCAATACATGTATTTCAGATTGAGTTTCCTCCATTAAAGAATAAAATATATCTTCAATTTCATATGAAGTTGTTTCCATGATAGAATAGAGGAACTACTCTCATAGTTCAACAACTACACTAAGAATAGAGTAGTCATTCTCAGATTTAGAAAAAGAAAATGCAGATGTAGAGTCCTCGTTCCAGAAATAACAGTTGCAGAAAACATAGAGGACATACTCTGAAGCAGTGAAACGAATAGTTATTTGCAGACAACACATAGAACCAACACATGATTATACATATTGAGTTGTATTTGAGAAAGTGTATCATGTTGTTACAATCTGTTGTGAAAATTTGGTTTCAAAGTACAAGACAAGAAGACTCATGTCTAGAAGTTGAAGAAGGCTATGTATCATCTGAAGCAAGCTCCAAGATCTTGGTATGGTAGGATTGATAGTTTTATGATGAGCTTGGGCTCTACCAAGACTAAAGTTGATCCCAATATTTACTTCAAGATTGAGAATGATGGACCAGTTATATTGTTTCTATATGTGGATGACTTATTCTTGAAAGATGAAGAAAATATCATCACATATTGTAAGAAGAAGTTTTCCACTGAATGTCAAATTAACGACCTAGTCCCGATGCACTATTTCTTAGGTCTTGAAGTATGGTAAACCTCAGAAGAGATTTTTCTTAATCAAGGAAAGTATGGTAGAACTCAGATGATGATTAGGTTACTCCAACTCCTTTTTGCAGATGATGATGATGTTCAATTTCTACTGATGTTGATGACGATGTCCCCTCCTATTGATGATGTATTGAGTTGAGCCAGTTGTTAATAATGTTGTGAGTAGAATACCCTTTTTGTTAAGGGGGAGTGTTGAATTATTGTAACTTTAAAGAATATTCTACTTATATTTGAGTCATTATTGTATAGATCAAATCTTTTTTTTTTGGATTGATCAATTCAGGTCTTGTATAAAATCAAATCCCCTTCTATGGATTGGTCAACATGTATTATTATGGTGGTATTTGTAAAGTTTGACCCTAGTAATTGTAAAGTGGTTTTAGCCACTTCTAGGAGAAGTCAGCTCCACCAAGTGAAGATTCACAACCCTAGCCCCACCTTACAACTTGTATTTATATGTGAGGATGGTGACTAACTCTGCAACTATGACAAAGTGTGCAATTTTTGGAGGAACTGCTACTACAACTAAGTGTGACGTCAAGGAGGGTTCTTGGTCTGTATCTTAGTATTACTTGGTTAAGTGGTTTGCTACTCTTCCTAATAAAAAAGTAGA
>JZKD02S0389496.1:120471-160664 GCA_000966675.3 Picea glauca | reverse complement strand
ATTTCACGTTTTGGGGATTCTGTGATGAGTCGTATTGACTCTCCATGTCCCAACCTCCAAAATGGAGCTTGTCTCTTTGATATCTTCTCTACAGATATTCGAGGATGTGACCATCGATGATGACCAAGCGCTTATCCATACAGTGCTTTCACAATTTCTCATTTTGGCACTTTGAGACTCCTATGATGAAGAGTCTTGACTCTTGACCCCTCCAACTCTTGGTATATGAAACTCCGATCAATGTACTTGTTTCTAGATTTTCGGCGTTTCACATTTTGGCACTTTGGGACTCCTGTGATGAAGAGTCTCGACTCTTGACTCCTCCAACTCTCGGTATCCGAAACTCTAGTTGATGTGCCTGTTTCAAGATTTTCAATGTTTCACATTTCATCACTTCGAGACTCCTGTGATGAAGAGTCTCGACTCTTGACTCCTCCAACTCCTAGTATCTAAAACTCCGGTTGATGTACCTATTACGGGATTTTTGGCATTTCACATTTCGGCACTTTGGGAGTCCTGTGATGAAGAGTCTTGACTCTTGACTCCTCCGACTCTCGGTATCCGAAACTCCGAAATGGAGTCTTTGCTTCTAATACCCTAAATGGAATTTAGCTTTTTATCTTGCCATGCGGTCATCGTTCTGATCCTGGTCATGATCTTTGCCATCAATGAAAAACATGCATACTCTACACTGTTCATTCACCTTTGAACTATCTCTTCTGGTCTTCACGAGCTTGCTCTACTTCGTCATCCCAAAATACTTCTAGTTCCCACCTGGCACATTATACCTATACTCAATCCATCATCACTGTTGTACTTGCCATCAATGACAAGCATACGTTGCCTGTAAAACATGCCAACAAAAGTGTGAGAAAGAGTAGTGAACGAAAGGTGGAAGATGGTTATAGACCACTGTTTTTTTGGGGAGATTTTTGTCGAGTTTGTAAAAGGATTAGACCTATTTTGATGTATAAATATGTAAAAACATTTTGGGTAAAGAGGTTTAAAAGATGAGAAGTTCTTAGTGTTTTTTGTGTAAGTTGAGTCAAGGAAAGGAAGAGGTTTGACGTATGATGGAGGAGTGAACCTCCCACTGTAGCATAATGGCTAGGAAGGTTTGGTTAATGCTTATGTTTCAAATTTTGTAGCACTGTGCATAGTTGTAAGGGAATTATCAATGACTAATAATAGAAGCCAACCATTGTGGACATAGCCCAAGTTGGTTGAACCGCGTTAAACCTATGTGTTGTGATTTGTTTGCATGTTCTGATTTTTATGTTATTGTGCAATGATTATAATTCTTAAGTATGATGATGAATGTGTTAGTCATATATGATGTTATAATGTCACACAGTGAAGTATCTCGTAATTGAATGAACGTTAAAGTGGTAGAATGCCATGCATAGAATATATTGAGCATTAAGTAATTGTTAAAGTAATGGAAAGTGCACAATTGAGTAAATGGTAGTAATAAAATGGAGAATGCCTCACTTATCCTCATCATTGCAGAACATTGGTTCCTATAGCCCCTCTATATTCCTCAGGTGAGACTTCACTTTCTATCCAGGTGATGTCAAAAGGGTCGGTGTTTAAGGGTTCTTTTTGTATATATATTATTAACTTTGGGTCTTCCCACTACACGCTAAGAGTGTGGATGTGGTAAAAATATCAGATTCAGGTTCACCATAATTTCGAAGACATGTCCTCTAGAAGTTAGGGCTCCTAAATTCTCCTAAAATTAGTTTCAAAAGGGTCAGCTTGGCGCATTTGCTATAAATTATTTTATGGAATGTTTCACACCTTGTGATTTTGAAGATATGGAGGACATATCTTTTTGTACACGTGGAAAAAGTATTAATTGTTTGTTGGTTATATATTTTGATATATTCCTTTTGGAAGTTAAGGTTTCCAAAATTCTCGTGAAATTAGTTTCAAACATGTCATCTTGGCACTTTTCTATAACTTATTATTTGGGATATTTCAAACCCTAAGATTTGGTAGAGACAGAGGAGAGATCTTGGTGTGCATGTGTTAAAAATATTATATGTTGGTTTGCTATAGTTTCAGATATATTCTCTATGGAAATCAGGGTTCATGTGCTCCTGAAATGAGTTTCAAACAAGTCAGCATGACACTTTTCTATAAATATTTTCTGGGATGTTTCAGACCTTGATAATTTGTAGAGACAAAAGATACATATAGAATTAACTTAGGTAAAATTGAGAAGATCATATTTGCAAAAATTGATATGTGGAATGTTGTACGGTGTTTAGCGTATCAATATATTGATCCATTGGTAGCTATATGTTGGTCATTTTTTTCTTTTCATGTTTCTAGTTCTTTCAAGCTTCTCGAACTTTTATTTCTTAGTTGTTTTTAGTTTTATTTCTTTGTTCAATGTGTATTTGGTTATGTAATCAACGCACATACATTTTTCTTGTTTAGCTGACTTAAATAAGCATGCAAGTGTTGTGTTTTTGTTTACCCATGTGACAAAACCAACACAATACCCCTCTTTTAGGAATATTTGATTTTTTTGTTATTTTCAATTTTTTAATGAGCTTGAAAAAGAATAAAAGACTTCTACGTTACAAAGGAGGAATGATTATTGTGGGAAATAAAACTAATTCCAAGCAGATGGAACATATTGATGCTCAAGGAAAGGAAACATATGCAGGATAATGACACTCATGAAAATTCATCCATGGTTCAAGGTTTCAGATCGCAAGGGAAAAAGTGTTGCAAGTCTTGAATATAAGAAATTATTTCAAGGTTCAGTTGAGAGAAACATGGATCCAACATTATACCAAAAATGCAAAGATGAGACTTGTTATGAGATTAAGCATGACACAACAAGACTTCTTCCATGTAAATTTTTACGAGCCCAAAGAAGGTAGGCTCGATGGTTTTTTCATGTTTAGAGAGTCTAAAAAAACATTAAAGAAGACTTGAGTGAGTTCCTTTTTCACAGTTAGTCTAGTCGGTTTGAAAAAGGGTTAAACTTATACCAAAATGATGTCTCCTCAATACCATTTTAACGAGTGTGATTGGGAAAACATCACTCGACGATATTTTCAATTTTAATGAGCCTGAAAAGAGATTAACTATGGCCTCACAACCTTTTTCTAGGTTTGGTATCCTTGGCCCAAAAAAGTATAGAATATAGTTGAGGATAACTCTCCCGACGAGACAATTCTCTCGAGGTGTACCTTTTTCTGGAATAATCTATTTTCTGGAAAGAGCGTTAAACTCATACCAAATAGATGTTCTTTATGGACCAATTTAATGAGTGTGAATGGAACAAGGTCACTCGGTGATATTTTTGTATTTAGGGAGTCTGAATGAGCTTAACTATGGACTCGGGGGGGGTTCATTTTTCGTAAGTAATCTCCAAGGGATGAAAAAGAGATAAATGAAACCTAAGGAGAATGTTCCTTTTTCAAAAATTTAGTCCCTCGAGCCTGAAAAATGGTTAAACTTACACTTGAGAATGCTCTTCTAGCAAACCGAAGTTCCTAGAGAATACCTTTATTCATAAAATTAGTTGTCTAGACTGAAAAAGGAGTAAACTACCACTAGACATATGTGCCTTCAAATTTGAGTTTGAAGAGCATGAAGGGAGACAAGATCACTCAACAATATTTTCAATTTTAGATATTCTGAAAAGGGCTTAAACAAGACTCTAGGGGGATATGTTTCTCAAGTAATCTAGATGAGATCAAAAAGACTAAATACAGTCTTTTTGGATGTTGTTTTTGAAATTTAAAGCGAGATTGAAAGACAACAAACCGTGCTCATTAGGGAGTCCCATGGGTAAGGCCAATAATGATGATTAGCAAGAAAAACGATTCTTCAATATGTAATCATGGAGAGAATAACAAGGACTCCCAAGCCTATATTCAAAACTCACAGCACGGATGTGAAGATGAAGCAAAGCATATACCTAAGGAATCCATGTAGAGGTAGGATCTACCACCTAATTACGACACTTATAAAGAAACAAAGAAGGTTTTTTGTCACACTTTGGTGGGATCGATCCTATGTCGAAGAGGAAAAGACAACAATATGAAGAAATATGGGAGTGAAAACCTAACCTATATGCAAAAGTTGAAAAACAATGATGTTCTCTGTGGGACGATATGAGTGTAACCCATCTCAAAAAAATTACCAAACCAAAAGGACAAGCCCACCAGAACAACCAAAATATAACTCAAAAGAGAACTCATGTAGCCACCAGGCCAAGAAAAGTGAAAAAGGGGACCAAATTAGGAAAAAAAGAAATCATGTGTACACCCTTTTTGAAGTTCAAAAATAAATATATGAAGACTAAAACCTCTCCAAATTCTGTGTGTGATATGATGTATGTTCACCGAAGAGAAAGAACATGAGGAGTTGGGTGTCTTCATCGAGGAGGACCCTAGGGCTATTGCTACGCTAAACAATGTATCTTATGGAAAATTTTCCAGTTTCCATTCATGAGGGCACAACCGAGGTTTATTAATGATATAGTGGAGTATTGGCATCCTGATGCAGAGGATTTCATGATAGAGGGTCAATCACTGACCCCGACCATAGAGAAAATTTATTTCTTGACCTACCTCTCTAGAAGAGGGGAACTGGTCAACATGAGGACCTTTCCTCTAGGTCCATATAACTTTGAGGACTACATCTTTATGTATTGTGAGGATGGTACCGATAAAGTAGGTTCTCAGGTGTCGATTCACAATATTACCAGCCTCTCCCTTCTCATTATTTTGTCTGCAACACTAGGCCATGCCCCTCGTGCACAGATGCATTGTGAAGTCTAGTGTTTAGAGGCTAGCATGTTTGATTGGAGTACTACCATGATAGTATGCATGAAGAGAAAACTCACAGAGTGTCATAGATGTACAAAAAATAACTTTGGGGTTGGTATTGTTCTATGCTCCTTTTTCTTCGAGAGGGTGCCAAATATTAGCCCGAGAGAGATAGTATGGGGGCATATTTCCTCTTTCTCGACATTGTGCAGGTGGAAAGTTCTGCTACCTATAAAGGGTGGAGGAAGAACTTAGGAGGCTATCGATGATAAATTATTTGACTGGTGGGTCCATTAGATTAACTTCCTTAGAAATCCTGACATGCCTGTGCCCCCTGTCAAGGAGCACTATGAGATATGTAACACATATTTTTTTAAGTTATTAAATTTTTAATTTTTTATATATCCTTTTTATGTGTGAGTTAGAGTACTAACTTAAATATCTATTATATACAGATGTGGGACTAGTTCGACCGAAAAAATTCGCTAGGACGAGGTGTTGTCCTTAAGCAGTGGCAAGACCAACAACAACAAGAGGACCAATAGCTGCAGGACGACCCCAACTGGAGAGGTTGATAGATTCCTATCATGAGTAGAGATTAACCTCACTAATATTTCTCATGTAGTTCATATGGCTGAGATCGAGGATATTCCCTTGGATATGAAGCCACATGTACTAGGGGTGTTGATATTATGGTAGCTGCAGGAGGTATTTACCTCCACATGCAAACCTGACGAGAATATAATACCCCATAAAGCAAGAAGAAACCCTAATGAGTTGGATAATAACCCTAGAAGAATTGTTATCTCAAGAAGATAATTTATATTAGGTTATTAGCCTCCAAGAGAAGAAGTTGGCCAGAAGAAATAATAATATACTAAACAAACAGATACCCAGAATGAGAAGACGACCCAGGCAGTTAGCCAGAATTACCATAAATACAAGAGGCAAGTCTTCATTCTAGTAGGTAGTCTCAGAATTGTAGAGAATCACTTGTGCACACTACAGTGCCCAATTTTGTGCGTAGGTTTGAGGAGAGCTACCGGTGCAGTTGTTGTAGCTAGTAGTTATGTTTGTCTTGGACTATCTCTTGGTTAGGGTTTGGACTATCTGATCAGATCTTGTTGGTGTGCTATCCTTGGGGAAAGGTGCGCTACCCTTTGTTTGGATATCTAGCCTAGGGTTTACTTCCATAGTGATTCTCTATAAAGGTTAAGGTGCTTGGAGGGTGGCTTCGACCTATGGTTGGGTGATAATACAGATATTGTCAATGCTAAAATGATCACATACATTATATTCTAACAGGTTATGGGCCGACACCTCCTTCATTCAGTCTAACCACTGGAAGGAAACATACTCGTAAGGATATTGAACTAGTTCAAGAACTGTTGCTAGGGTTTCTAGTAAGATCAATCACCATAGCACTACCACTAGGGCTACTAGTAGGTGCAGTTGCATAAACCCTAATCCTCTCATTGAGTCACCTTAAGTGAAGATATTGACCTAATTTTTGGATACATTAGTGCACCCTAGTCTAGCGCATCTCCTGGTACTCTCAACAAGTGAAGATGTCAAGTTTGAGTTTTTGATCAGATCTAGGGTTAACCAAGTCCAAGCAGCCATGAATTACTTTATGAAGTCAAAAAACAAGTTAGATGGAGCTTCTAACTTTAGAGCGTGGAAGTCGAGGATTGACCACATCCTTGCCAAGAATAAAGTGTTGGATATCATGAAAGGAGAGATCATGGAACCAGTGTTTGAAGAAGGAAAAGAGAAGGAGACACAGAACGTTCCAGCTATGGAGAAGTCCAAATACAGTGACATCAATGCTATGATTATAATATTGGAATCTATAAAATACCACTTGATACGGTACATATCCCATCTTGAATCAATGAAGAAGATGTAAGATGCCCTAACAAACCTCTTCTTGATCAAAAACATTGGACAAGTAATGAGTCTGAAGAATGAGCTCAGTGATGTGAAGATGAATGATGATGATAACATAACATCATACTTTGTGAGAATCTCTCAATCAAGAGATCAACTACAAGATATTGAAGAGATTGTTTCAGAGAAGGAATTGGTAAACATGGTACTCAATGGTCTTCCCAAGACATGGGATGCATTTTCCACAAGAATGAACACAAGGAAGGATTATCCTACATTTGAAGAAAGGATTAAGAGGTAGATCATCCTATGATACATTGAAGATGATGAAGTATATATCCATCGTAGTAGCCATGAAAGACAATACATGTCTAGTTCAACCTCAGAAGAATTCATCTTTGAAGAGAAGCCTTAAAGTATCCCTGGTTTTCCATCCACATATGTGATCCTATGATGAAACAAGGAAATGGAATCTTTAGGGAATGGAATCTATAATAAACTCCATGGTTATGAAGAATAAAGAAACACATTAGGAAGAACATGAAGATTCAAAGAAAGAAATAGAAGCCAAAACAATCAGTTATTGTATCAAGAATCACAAGATTTCCATCCTGATATGGACTCAATAAAAGAAATCAAGAAGAGGAACTGAAAGTCATGATGAAGAACAATGTATGGAAGACTTATGAATGAAATCATTGCGATATATAGAACTAGAGGTTCTCCCAGATGGAAGGATGAGACTATGATGATTACTTGTTCCAATAAACTAGACGTACCTCTACATGAGTCCTTATATCATTCGCAACATCCATGAGTTGGAGTTCTACATCAGATAAATGCAAAGACTAATTGAACAAAGAGCATATGAAGAGAAACCTCAAGAATTTGAGGCATACCAGAAAGACACCCTTGTATGCATATGGAAAAACATAACTTGGTGGAGAACCTCGAGTGCACAGTAGAAGCGTGGTGAAGATTTTCTATAACAAAGATATTATATCAAGATGATTACTCAGTAGATCAGATCTCATGAAGATAGAAGAAGTGTGACATGGATATGTTCCAGTTTTCCAACAGTGATATACTTTATTGATGAGAGCTACATTAAACCTTCATATAAAACCAGTGATCCAAACTGAAGTACATTTGAAATCAAGCATTACATTATCTGTGATGAAGTCCAGAAAGGAGAAAGTGGTTCTCCAATACATATCTCCATAGATGAGCAGATAAGAAGACATTTTGGTAAAAGATTCTATTCAAAATGAAAGAGTTTGTGTACTCAAGATGAATCTCGTGGAGATGACTTCCTTATTGAAAAGGGAAGAGTTGACTCCTAGGTTGGGAGGGAGCATTAATGTATGAACAGTCATTTTTCAATTTGAAGAATGGTCCAAGATGAACATATTCTTTCATGTTCGGAAAGTAGATTGAGATTTTTGACGGACAACGATTTCCCATCATGGTTAACATGGGAAGTGGTCTAGATTGCTGATGTACCATAGACAACGACTTCCCATTGTGGTTAACATGGGGAGTGGTCTAGGGAAATCTCTCTTCTTGAGTGTTATTCAAGAAGAATGGCCCACCTCGCCAAACAATGATTTCTCATTGTGGTTAACATGAGGAATGGTTTGTTTTGGAGGTTGGTAAAGGAAAGTATTTTCCTCTTGTGGTTAATAGAGGAAATGGTTTGGATAGCCATTCCTTTGGGTGTATTCATTTTCTCCAGGTTTCACTTTATTTAGTGCCGGAGGAATGGACTAGGGTGGGGAATGGTCCAAGCTCAACAATCAGGGACAGACATTCCTTAAGGAAGATTAATTCTCTCCAGGTTACACTTTGTTTAGTGTCAAAGGAATGTTCTAGGGTGAGGAATGGTCCAGGTTCAGAAATCAAAACAATCATTCTTCCTTGTTTGAGAATAATAAGGCAGATAGCCCATCGTCGATGTTCTACTCAGAGGGAAGATATTCTTTCATACCTCACAGATGTGAGTGAAATATTGTCCCACATGATTCAGTTTATATCCTAACGTTGTTTCTATGCAGGTTGATATCAGATGATTGTTATGAAGACTGTATGATAGTAGATGTATACTACTATGGTGGATGTGTTCCACTGTTCATGACTATACGTTACTGATCAAGTACTTGTTTTCTACTTGGTGTGGTAGTGTACCACTGGATTGTAGTTATGTACTGCTATGGATAGACATAGTTGTGTTCTATTTTTTTCTGATTACCTTGAAGACTATCAATATTTTGGTAAATGATTATTAGCCAGATAAATGAGTAAAGGACAGAGATTTCCCATACAGAAAATGGTTCAGAACATCTACTCTTCTAGGACATATGTCCAGATTAGAAGAATGGCTCTTGTATCACTCTGTGGTGTGAGTGACTTATCCAACATGATGTCTGATTACTCAGATGGAGTATGGTTTCAAGAGATGATGCATTTGATGACACCAATGGTGATGATGATGCTCATGATCTAGTCATGAGATAGTCTAGATTATTATGTTGATGCTACCAGTTGAATGGTATGTTTTGTGCTCAAGACCATTACCCATAATACCTCCCTATCTAGGAGGGAGTGTTGATATTATGGTAGATATGAGAGGTATTTACCTCCACGTGTAAACCTGACAAGAATAGAATACTCCGGGAAGCAAGAAGAAACCCTAATGAGTTGGCTAATAACCCTAGAAGACTTGTCATCTCAAGAAGATAATTTATATTAGGTTATTAGCCTCCAAGAGAAGAAGTCATCCAAAAGAAATAATAATATATTGAACAGAAAGATACCTAGAATGAGAAGTTGGCCCAGGCAGTTATCCATAATTACTATAAATACAGGAGGCCAATCTTCATTCTAGCAGGCAGTCTTAGAATTGCAGAGCAACACTTGTGCGCACTAGAGTGTCCAGCTTTGTGCATAGGTTTGAGGAGATTTGTTGGTGCAGCTGTTGCAACTAGCAGTTACATTTGTCTTGGACTATCTCTTGGTTAGGGTTTGTACTATCTAATCATCTCTTGTTGGTGCACTATCCTTGGGGAAAGTTGCACTACCCTTTGTTTGGCTATCTAGCCTAGGGTTTGCTTCCAGAGTGATTCTCTGTCAATGTTAAGGTGCTTAGAGGGTGGCTTCGACCTATGGTTGGGTGACAATAGAGATATTTTCAATGGTAAAATGAGCACATCCATTATATTTTAACAAGGGCTGCCTTGAACCTTGGTCCAGTTATCCTGACATCTTTCGAACATCATTGTCCACTATAACAGGGCCCATAGGCCTAGACCTTAGATAGCATTGGACTACTT
This sequence comes from Picea glauca, assembly GCA_000966675.3. NCBI lineage: Eukaryota > Viridiplantae > Streptophyta > Pinopsida > Pinales > Pinaceae > Picea > Picea glauca. The sequence goes on along the minus strand of JZKD02S0389496.1, from coordinate 150,649 downwards.
TTGTTCCGAGGGAATTTGTTGTGCTATATTTTTTAGGGTTGAATCCTAACAATGTATACTAACTATTTTTTAGGCTTTCATGCCTACTTTGTACTCATGACACCATTTTTGGAAATATATATATACATATTTATAGTTTTATGGATGACATTTTTTACAGATGTATTTACATGTGTATGTGTGTGTTTTACTTTTACATGTGAGAAACATGACAATATAAAACTTGATTATCGAGAGTATCAGTTAAATTATTAAATCATATAAGTAATATAATCAAAATATCATTCTAAGAGACGTACCCTAAAGAATCATCGGGGAAGAGTGGGATCATAAATGCAGTAAACCCCATTTAACTGGGAGACAACCAGTTGAGCATCTAAATAAACCCATAGTAGAGAAATACCATATGACAAAGAATCATGTAGTAATTCTATCACTGCACTGTATTCAGAAACATTATTGCTTACATAACCTAGACAAATACCTCCAGAAGATATCAATTGTCCTCCAAGTGTGAAAATCACCCAAACTGTGGAAGCAAGCCTTTGGGTGTATTGGGTAGCGTCGTGCATGAAACAAACATACACCTCTGATTCACTTGACATCTACCATAGAAAAAAAGAGAACATAAATAACTACATGTCCATAAAATGAAAAATAAAAAAATGTATAAAAAACTATACAGATATATAAGAAGCCACACCCACGAGACCAAACTAAGAGTAGTAATTCTTAAGGTAGAGCCAATTTCTAGGCTCCACTAAATAATTTCCCTCAAAATAAAACAGACGGAAAGAACCCTTCTCTAATACCTCTTTCATAATGAAAGGTCAAAACCACATGGGTTTGAACTTTCCTGCCCCAACGGGATCTTTGTCTTGGTTGTAGACCAAGACAAGATCACCTTCAGATAAAATATGAGGGCGAATGAATTGATTATACTGACACTTGAACCATTTTTTATGAGCCTCGTTAGCTAAGGATTCATTAAGAAGCTGCTCTCTGAGCTTCTCGAGATATAGAAGACATTCCTCAAGTGGTGTAGTATCGAGCAATAGTTCCACTACCAAATTTAAAGAAGGGATCTGGCACTCAATGGGTAATACTGCTTCCATCCCGTAGACGAGTTAGAAAGGTGAAAAATTAGTAGCAGTCTTTACAAAATTTCGATAATCCTAGAGCACCAAATATAACATCAAATTCAAATTTGACTTGGCCGAATCGATCGTCTGCTGAAGAATAGTCTTGAGAGACATATTCACAACTTATACCTGGCCATTCTCTTGCAGGTAATACGGTGACAAATGTTCTTGTTTAAACCCACGATTTGATGTTAACTCAATCATCATTTTGTTCTATAAGTGACTTCCATGGTTAGTGACAATCTCCTTCGAGATACCAAATCTACCTACTATATTATTGAAAATGAAAAGGGAAGAAATTTCCTTGTCATTGTTAAATGTCAGCATAGCTTCGATCCACTTAGTGAAGTAGTCTACTGCTATGATGATATAGAAGTGCCCCTTGGAAGATGTTGAATGACATGTAGTGAAATCCATCCCTCACTTGGTGAAGGGATCAACAACAATGATCGGAAACATAAGAGCAGAGTGTGCCCGCATATTTCAATAGAAGATTTGGCACATGTGACACTTCTTGACCACCTCAACACAATCTTTGATTAACGTGGGATAGAAATATCCTACGTGAAGAATATTTTGGGTTGTTTCCAACCCTGATAGATGACCACCACATGCTCTAGTGTGACAATCGTTCAAAACAAGATATGCTTCTTCGTGAGTAAGACATTGTCGAAGAATGAAATCTACACCTCGATGATATAAAGTGTCATTGAGGATGACATATTTTTGCGCTTGGTGTCATATTCGTCGACACTCATCGCGACAAGAAGAAGTGAGGAACTTCAAAGTATGAAGATACACACATATATCTCCATACCAGGGGTCTGAAGATGTAATCAGAAAAATATCTGTGTCAACTGGTGACTCTTTGGGAGAAAGATCACCACTCTTGACCAACTGTTATGCGACTAACTCAGCAAAGACCAACAAATTTTTAGATTTTGTCGAAACGAAATCCAAGTCAAAATATTGGAGGATAAATATCCACCGACTAATTTTTTTTTTCGATGAAATGTCACGTTAACACATATTCAAAAGGGATTGACGATGACAATGAAATTGGTCTTGCAAAGTAATATATAGTGACAAAATCATTGGACAACATGAACAAATGCCAAAGCAATTTTATCAACAAGTGTGTCGTTGAGCTCTGGTTCCACTAGGCCTTGGCTAAGATAATATATAACGTGCTCCTCAAGGAGATCATCCTCTTGTACAAAAACCATGTTGATCGTGGACTCTACAACAACCACATATAATAGGAAATCCTTGCCATAATTAGCAGGCTGGAGTAGAGGGGAAGATGTCAGAGTGTGTTTCAATGCATAAAAAGAGCATTGAGATGCTTCGTCCCAACATAATGGGACTCCATTTTTTAAAAGACACATGAACCCTTTCGTAATATTGGCATAATTAGTGACAAAACACTGAAGAAAGTTTTCTTTCCCCTGTAAAATTTGAATCTCGGGTATTGTGCATGAGGGAGGAAATTGACTTATCACCTCAACCTTAAGAGGGTCGACCATGATCCCTTTTTTCGACATGATGAAACCTAATAAAGGATTTGATGTCACTCAAAAAATTCCCTTGTTTGGATTCAAGCGAATACAATAGTAGCAACACCGCTCAAATATTAGTTGTAAATAGACAACATGATCAGATCTCTTGCAAGAACATGATGCTAGATCATCCATTTATGTCTCTATTATGTGTTTGAGGTTGTGAAAAGAAAATGACATGGCCTGCTAAAAAGTAGCTCCAACATTCTCCAGGACAAAAGGAATCTTTCGATACACGAAGGTACCCCAACAACATATAAAATTGATTTTATCTTGGTCCTCAGGTTTTATTTGAATTTGAATACCAAAAAAAATCCATGAAAAAAAATACTTCACAACCTGCACACTCATCGACAATATAATCAATAAACGGGGTTGGAAAATTGTCTTTCGGGGAAGCTTTGTTCAAATCACGGAAATCCATATAAATGTGAATCATACACTACTTCTTGTTGATAGGAACTAGGTTTGATAACCATTATTTCAATTGCATGGGGTATATGAAACCAACTTCAAGTATTTTCGCAACCTCAGCCTTTATCGTCGCTGCTTTTCAAGGATTGATAAGGTGAATATTTTGTTGGACCGGTTGTACATTTGGATAAGTCATCATTTCATGTTCAAAAATTCATGGATCAATTTCTAGCATCTCCTCTTAAGACCAGGAAAAAACATCGTGGAACTCCTTAAACAACTCGATGTAAATTTGAATCTCTTTGGAGGAGAAATCCACTCCAACGAAGACATTCTTCATGACACCAAGGGTTTTGGAGATATTGATAGGAATTATTGCAACAATACTTTCCATGTTTTTCTTGGTGTATACTCTGTGCAAAGCCATAGATTTAATAGGGCAAGGTCTATCTCCATTCATGGTCATAACAAACTCTCTTGCCTCTATTCTCCTAAGCTTTGGAAGAAAATAAGATCTACGGTGAAGATCATCCCAAGGTATGTCGGGACTAGTCATTTCCTCTAGAATCACCTCATTAGAAGGAAAGACTAAGTCTAAAGGGTCTTGAGTGGAGAGAGAGTCATGAGCCCAAATAGGCTCGAGAACTGGATCTATCTCCTATGGGGAAGCCGAATCGAAGTTGGTCTAGTCTTGATAGAAAAAAATGTACACAACCTCAACAACGGATAAGGTCATGCCCATGCCAAGATGCCCTATCCCTTGAATATAATTTGATGGGGAAGGAAAATTCCATAGGTCGTGAAAGTAGCTCATTTTAAAAGACAACACTTGAAAAATTGTGTCCTTCGGCTGGTCGAGGACCGTCGAAATAAACCTTACATCATTGGAAGGTGGTGGATAATCAAAAGTTCCCATCAATGATGGAAACAATATAGCACCTAAGTTATTAGTGCTTGGATGCAGGTTATCAATCATTAAGACAGTGATTGCCCCCGAAGAAGGGTTAGGATGCGATAAGGACAACTAGTATATGGTTATAATTTGGCCCTCATGAGGAAATCATAGAACCCAAAAAATAGTGGCTACAACCACATGCATTGTGTACATCCATATCTGTTCTAAGAAGAAATTATAGTCGAGAGGTGCATTGAATACTTCAACTTCAACGTACATAGCTTTACCCTCCAACAACACGGGGAAAGAGGGAATTATACCATGTGGTATGAACAATTGATCGTCAAAATTCATAAGAAACGAAGGAAATGAAGACAAATCAGGATGGCCAATGGACCTCCAACATGACAACGACATCACATAGGTCGAGGCACCCTCGTCAACCATTGTATGAAAAAAGTTTTGTCTCAACAATTTTGTGTAGTACGCCACTACTATCTAAAAGGAGACATGATGAGGAAGATGAGGTTTAAGGTCAGTCGGATAAAAAAAGATCATTCCTAAGTTAGTGGGCTCCTCCACTCCCAAGGAGAACAACAAAGATTTTATTTGTGAGGGGAAACTATGGAGAACCTCCAGAGTAGACATTGTAGAAGGGGTCTATTCCAGATCTTCCATGACGAAGTAATTCTGAGAAGCCCTCACATTTGGGTTATGTGAAGCCTTTTTGAACACACCTTTATGGATGTGAGTCATTATCACTTCCACTATCTTCTGAATTTGAAGAGGATTCAATGGTTTGGAGGTCTCTTTTCCCTTCTCAACAGATTTTGGCATTCCATAGTCACAAGTCCCAGTTGATAAATGAGCATGAACATTCATTATGTAAATGTTTGCGGCCGGATTGTTAGGATTAGGTGCGAGGGGTCCCTGACTGCCCCCAACGGTGCTCATGGATGCAAAAGCTCAAGCCAAATGTTTCCCTTATCGAAAAGGGTTTTTCAACACAGCAAGCTTTTCATGTGATAGTATCTTTTGTGGTTCTACAAGCTGAGCACATATGTGACTTAAGTGGTCGTCTGTGCAAATATTACAAAAAAACTTCACCTTACTCTTCTCAGTTTTTACATCGCTAGAATTGTTAGCATAATTTTTATCCCCATTACCTTTATTATTATTTTTTTTTTCCCTCGGTCTATTGGTTGGCCTTGGGAGTTGTCGATTGCACACTGTGTACATTCAACATCTGGGTTGCGGGGGAAACCGAACTAGGAGTCTGGCTAGCCATAGTCTATTGAATCGATAATTATTGTAATTGATTAGACAGGATATCCATGGACTTGCGTTACGTTGATCCTACTATGCCATCAATGTGGGGCCCATAATTTTGTTTTGCCTTATCAAGAGTTGACTGTGGTGCATCAGGTAAGATTTTGTAAAGCATGCTAGATTGAGAGTAAATCAGTTCTATTTGTTGGGCTCTCATAATATCCTCTTTCTTAGAAAATGCCTCGGATGTTTCTATGCCTTTGGATGCACAAGGAACCAAAGACTTCAAGAACCACTTAAGAAAGAATACATGAGGGACCTTGACCTTAATGAAGCCCTTTCATCACCACCATTCTCGGATATGATATGAGATATGGTCAGACTTAGTCTCCTTGAATTCTGCCAACAACTTTGTATCGTCATCGTATCTCACTGGAAAATGGAAATGGACTAGGAAAGCCATAGCCAGGTCATTAAACTAAGAGTACTTCAAGCTGTCGAGATCGATATAGCATTTTTCTGCACCCCCTATAAGTATGTGTTGAAAAAGGCACAACTTAACATATTTGTCCTTCAATGAGTTCAATGAGCACCACAAGTGAAAAATAGTCACGTTATCACTGAGATCTTCGTCAATATTTCCCTCAAACTTACAAATATCAAAAGGAAAATTAGTCATCATGGGGGGCCAATGTGGATCGTGACAGATCAGGTCATTTAACAATCTCGAAAAGTCTGGAAAATGCATGGTTGCCAGAAAGGGTATTTTTGGTTGCAAATTATTTGCAAGAAAATAGGGACCTACATTTTGACTCACACCAGGTTGCCAAGAAAATATGGACTATTAGTCGGGGCTTTGGTAGAAACTGTGGCCCTAACCAAAGAAAGGAACTTGTGTTTGTTGTTGCATCATCGACTAATTCACAAATTTATATGACATATCTTTCATAGGAATTACCCCCTATGTAATGTTCCAAGGACCTTGGTTGAGCATGCCCACATGTAACATACCCAGCCACCCACAGGTCGAGTATGCTACCTGCAATCCCACCCTCAAACTTCTTTCTCTTTATAATACATTCTTTATTTATTAAGGATGAATAAGAGAACATATTTAATCACAGGCAGTGCAATATCCTGCAAGCATGTGTAATCTAGAGATTACGTTAAATGATAATTAAATATACACAGTGGAAATACATTCATACACATGTAGATGATAATTAAATTACACAAAAGAAACACATTCATACAAAGATAGTAATATCACGAAAGAGAGAAGTTATCTTTAAGAAAGGTGACACCAACTAGCTACAGACTAAGGATGTTCAACCCAACTGTAGACATTGTTGCTCCAAATCTCAACAATAGTGTCACCCCTGAGCTAGGACTATGAATATAAAGGGATGCCTATAGAGTGTAATTGGGTCCCAAAACTAGTCATCTCTCAGGCTCTCATAGGTTTCCCGACACCCACAACAATCCAAGTACCCAACTCTCTTCTACTTATCCTGTGCCACCCAAGAGAATGGACCTCCACCCTTCTTTGCCATGCAGTCCCTCAAGCAATCCTTATCCTTCCTTCTAGGGCTTCCAGCATAGCTGGTCTAGAATCTCAATGCTGGAACTCTTAGGACTTGCAGTTGTGAGAAAAACAAGGCATATGCCAATGCATTTTAGACATGCAGGCCCAAGGTCATGGATGGATCACACCAGTAACCACTACAACCAACTGTCTCATGGCTAGTTCTAAAACAGCTCCATTTCCTTTCACTTTTCCAACCAAGATGCAGGTGAGGATGGGTTGATGAATTGGTGAGGAATTTCATGGGAGTTCGTTCATGGGAGTGTGTGAGGATGGAACGAGTTATTGAACGTGAAAATAGTGCACAATTCCTCTGTCGAACACCCCCATCGGACTAGAGGTGGGTTTAAGTAACCTCATGGGGTAAACAAGAACCTTCTAGCCTTCCCCAATAGTTTCGCCTAACCGATCCCCTCCCTTATACAAAAAGGGTAATAAGAAAATAGGAAGAACACTTAGTCCCTCAAGCTCCCTCTTCTGGAATCATATCCTCTTATAACTCTAGTCCTTTTCCATCTAGCAGCCAATGATGTGTTTATTATTATTAATGATCGAAACATTACATTTCTTAGGCATACTAGCCCTTTAATAATTGTTTGGGAACTCAAGCTTCTCATCATTGTAACAATACATTTATTTTTTAAAAATGGGGGTTCAAAACTTGGGGTGTTACATCCCCTCCCCCTTATTTTGGCACTGTCCTCAGTGCATATACAAACAGAGATCAAAATCTCAAATTTATTCAAAAAGTTGTGGGTACTCTTCTCACGTGGCATATTTATGCTCCTAGGTGGCATCTTTAGGACCGTATCAGGTCCACTGAACTTTTACCAGTTCTATAACTCGATTCCAGATCATTCTGACTTTGATGTCCAATACTTGATGTCCTCTCTGTCTACCTAAATCATATGCCAATCAATAACATGGTTAGGATCATGTACATATTTATTTAGTAAATATACATGAAATACATTATGCACATTCATGGAAGCAGGAAATGCAAGCGTGTATGCAACTAGCCCTATTCTGTCCAATATTTCAAATGGACCACAGAATCTGGTTGCTAGCTTTGTACAACTACCCAATTTCAAAGAGCTTTTCTTGGGATTCACTTTCAAAAGTACATGCTCCCCTACTTTAAATTCGCTAAATGTCATGTTCTTATCTACATAAACTTTCTGTCTATCCTGAGCTTCCTTTAAATTCTACTTAATCTTGACCACCTGGTCTTCCATGTCCTTGAGCAACTCCGACCCAAGTACCACTCTATCTTCTGGGTTGTCCTAGCTTACTGGAGTATTGCATTTCCTACCATACAAGGCTTCAAATGGGATCATTCTCAATGAATCTTGATACCCATTGTTATATGCAAACTCAACCAAGTGTAAGTAATCTTCCCACTTAGATGGATTATCCATCACATATATTCTCAACATGTCTTCAATTATTCGATTGACCCTCTCTATTTTCCTATCTGTCTAGGGATGATATGTTGTGCTAAAGTTTAGATTTGTGCCAAATCCTTTAAACAATCCCCTCCAAAAATTGGAGGTGAACTTTGTTTCTCTGTCCAAGATGATTGTCCTAGGTATCCCATGCAACCTAACAATTTCCTTCATGATAATATTTGCAATATTATTTGTTGTATGCGTAGTCTTCACAAGCCCAAAATGATCATCCTTTTTTAATTTTTCAACCACCAGCATGATTGAATCGTGTTGCTTATTCATTCTAGTTAATCCTATGATGAAATCCATGGTGATCACTTCCCATTTCTTCTCTGGAATTGGCAATGGTTGCAGCAAACCCGTTGGGTGCCTATGATCATCCTTCACCTTCTGACATTCCATACATCGAGCGATGTAATCAACAACATCCTTCTTCATTCCCAACCAAAAGAACTAGCTTCTTACTGATGTAGTTTTTTTCTAGTAACCAAGATGTCTACCATAAGGAACATCATGCATTTCCTTAAGTACTAAATTCCTCAGTTCTCCAGAACTAGGAACATAGATTCAATTTTTTTGCATGAGTAATCCATCTACCTTTATCTTGTACTCCTTTACTTTCTGTTGTACATTTCCTTGCTCTAAGTTTTCCTTTATCTGTAGGTAATGTTGATATGTAACAAGAACATCTAAAATTATTCTCTTCAAGTCTGAGTGATGCATACTAACAACAGTAGCATGCATGAGATGCACTCTTCTACTAAGTGCATTGGCAACTTTATTCTCCTTTCCCTAGATATGCTTGATATCTAAGTCTTATTCACATAAAAATTCCAGCCATCTTGTTTACCTGTCATTCAAGGTTGTTTGTTCAAAAATATACTTCAAACCAATGTGGTATGTCCCTAATTTGAATTTCTTCCCCATGAGATAATGCCTCCACACCCTCAAGGCGTGAACAATGGAAGCAAGTTCCAAGTCATGAGTGGCATAGTTCCTCTCATGTTCCTTAAGGTTTCTGAACTCATATTGAATGACATGTCCATTTTGCGTGAGGACTCCCCCAAGTCCTTCCTTACAAGCATCTGTACATACCACAAAACATTCATTTGGGTCAACAATATTTAATACAGGTGCACTAGTAGGTAATTCCTTCAACAGATTAAAATTATTTTCACACTTCAGTGTCCATTCAAATTTAGCTCCCTTCTTTTGCAAATAAGTGATGGGATGAGAAATCTTAGAGAATCCTACTATGAACCTTCTATAATATCTGGCTAATCCCATAAAATATCTGACGTCTGACACATTTTTGGGTGTTTTCCATCCTCTAATGGCTTCAATCTTCTCTAGATCTACTTCTATGCCCCACTCTGAAATAATGTGTCCCAAGTAATGGATCTTCTTTTGATAAAAATAACACTTACTCAGTACTTACAACACTGATCTCAAGTGATTTTCATGCTTCTCTTCAGACTTAGAATAGATAAGTATGTCATCCAAGAATACTATGAAAAACTTGTCTAGATAATTTCTGAATATGCCATTCATTAAGCACATGCATATAGTTGGTGCATTGGTTAGTCCAAAAGGCACCACTACAAATTCATAATGCCCATACCTAGTCCTAAAAGTTGTCTTATGAATGTCTTCTTCCTTGATTCTTACCTGATGGTATCCCGCTCTCACTTCAATCTTTGAAAATATCTTTTCTCCTCTCAGCTGATCAAAGAGGTAATAAATTTGGGGTAAAGGATACTTGTTCTTTATAGTGTACTTGTTTAAATTTTAGAAGTCAATACACAGCCTCAAGGTTCCATCCTTCCTTTTGACAAAAAGTACTAGTGCTCCCCAAGGTGAAACATTTGGATGTATGTACCCTTCAACAATTCATCCAACTGCATTTGTAATTCTTTTAATAATGGTGTGCTCATTTTGTAAGGTGTCTTCGACACTGGGGCAGCTCCTGGCACTAAATCAATTGAGAAATCTATCTCCCTTCTTGGTGGAAATCCAGGTATTTCTTGGAATACATCTTCAAATTCCTATAGCACCGAGAAATCTTCAAGGCTTGGACCCTTTGTATCAACTGGATACTCCACATGGGATGCATACAGTTGACATCCTTTTCTAAAACATCTTTTCAGTTGTAAGGCTAAAATATCCTTTATAGAGATGGGTCTTGGAACTCCTCTCACAGTGATTTGTTTTCCATTTCCATCAAGACATGTGAATGTCTTGTTATGAAAATCTAGGACAACATGATGCTTATCCAACCAATTCATTCCAATTAGAATATCATAAGACCCTAATGGTATGATGTTTAGATCAATACTAGTATTCACACCACTAAGACTTATGGAACAACCTTTGACGATATCATGGATTCTTCTTTTGGTTCCAGTGGCTAACTGAACGAAAATTGTTTTTCCAAGTTTACTTTTCTCCAAATGTAATCTATCCACTATCTTAGGATCAATATAACAATGGCTTACTCCTGAATCAATCAAAATAGCAACAGGATGATTTATGATCTTACCTTCTACCTCGATCATATTGGACTCGTGCTCTTCTTGTCGATCATTTAAAGATTCATATATTCTCCCCATATCTCTGAATGTTGTAGCCTCTTGGATGTTTTGCACAGTCTTCACTCTGTCCTTTTTGTGTGTGAAATCATTTTACAGGTGATCTTCCTTGCACCCCCAACATTGGATCGATGGTATTCCCATTTTTCCCAAGGAGTCTTCCTTCTTGAAATCCTCCTTAGCATACTAATCTTGATGATTTCTATTAGGCTCATTCCTATAGAAGGGAGGTTTGAATCCTTTCCTCCTCTGATCGAAATTCACATTCTTCTTGTCCTTCCAATATTTATGCAGGGATTCTCTTCCCTATCCTTTCTCAAACAGGTATTAATCCTTCCTGCTGGCCTTAGTGAAGGTATTGGTTTCATCATACATGATTGTTTCCTTATAGAAGGATGTAAATACACTTAGAAATATCTATATTTTCACTTTCTCATCACCAATGGACCTGACATACTTTAACAATACCAATAGCTTATTCTCATATTCTTCCATGGTCATGCTTCCCAACTGAGTTCAAAGAACTCTTGCATTTTCTTGTCATAGAAATGCTCTGAGAGGTACTCCTTCTGTAAGTACTTCTTGAATTGTTTCCAAGTGATCCTACTTTCATCAACATGTCCCACTTTCTTCAATTGGTCCCACCACACTGCAACTTTCCCTTGTAAATGGTAGGTGGAAATCATGGCTTCTAGGTTTGATGAATAGTTATGCAACTAAAAATATCTTGCGATCCCAAGAAACCATGCTTCAGAATCATGTTCCCTTTCTCTTTCACCATTGAAGGAAGGTGGGTTGAGCTTCCTAAAATCCCCTTGAAAACACTCTACTTGTGGTTTCCTTCTCTGATGTCTAATAGGAGACACTTCTAGACTGCTTACAGGATCATCCAATGCATAAAACTTTCTTCCTGAGTAAGGAGGTGAGTGGTGTCCATGAGCTCTGTTGGCACTTCTGGAATAACAAGATCTCCCACAATCATCTCTTCTTTCATGACACCTTCCTTCTTCCTCTTGTCTTGAGTTTGATCCCTTCTTCATTTTCTTCCACAATTGATTTAGGCTTTGCAACACTTGAGCATTTATTCATCTTTTCTCTCTCATCAGTCTCTCGTTGTCTTCTTTGTCACTCTTTGCTTCCATTTTCAAGCTTCTTATCATTTCTATTAACGTATCCTTCTCTTATTTTCCATTGCATCCATTGGACTCTGTCTCTTCATTATTGATCCCGGTATTTTGGCCTTTGGCCTCCTTTTCCTGACTAGAGGCTCCCTCACCTTCCTACATTTCCTCAATATGCATCCTGAGCTGATTTGCTTAAGCCTCTTAATTCTGCAAAATGTGCAAGTGACCTTTTTGTTAGAATAATGTGTATGATAGACAAAACAAAATTCCAAACCATGATATAGGTCTCTTTCTTGTTTTTTTTCATGGACATTATATCCCCATTCTCCAAGAATAATAGTGTCCCATTATCCTTAGTCGATAGAGATTTTCACCCTGCAAAGATGCTTCCTCCAAACCACCTCCCAAGGTGATCTCGATTAGAAACTGCGGCTAAATCCTCCCTTACCAATTTTTTTGTCTCGGAGACAAAAAAATCTTCCCTTATCCCTCCTTTCCTGAGCTATAGATCTGCATACGACACTGACCATGACCCTACACTTAGCTGAAAAGTGTTTTTCCATATCTTAGGGACTTTGGGACTTTCAACCAGGACTAGATCAATGATCCTCGTCTCTCTCGCGATCAATGACTGAGATCCACTTCAGGACTCTGCGCTTCGAGAGTCTCAACATTTCTCACTTGCCTCCTCTCGAAACACCTTTACCTAAAGTTCTGGATCTACTGACAGGTGTCCTTCCATAGATCAGTGACTTTGAATCCTTTCGGTGCTTCGGGCTTTGAAAATTTCAAAATTTCATCCTACACTTTCTCCTGAAGTGATTTTACCCACAGTCGATGATCCTTCGACACGTGTCTTCTGGAATCAATGATGATATATACTCGAGTCTTCGGGCCCTAGATAGTTTCAACCCAACACAACCTATCATATTATTCCCTTCTATATTTCCAGGTCTTTTGGACTACATGATCTATCGCCATGTGGAGAAACGTTGGAAGTAGACACGTGGCCCAATCAAGCAGGTGACACATCTCACTTTCTAATCGAATTTTCAATGTTCCAAATGACCAAATATTACTCACACGTGGCACACAACCCATGTTTCCATGTCATCCTAGCTGACTTCATTGTGCCTCATCACTTTGGCTCTTCAGGCTTCGGGGCTTCGGGAGTTTTCAAACTAGCAAATTTCCAATTCTCCCGAACTCTGAATTCCGAAACTAGCGAATCTGTCACCATGTGTCCTCCTGGATCAGATGACCAAGATTCACTTCAAGTCTTCACCCAGAGTCAATGGATATTCTCCATGTGTCCTCCTCAATATGATGACTATGATTTTTTCAGGGCTCCAGACTTCGGAGATCTCAAAATTCAAACTTTCTCCTTGAAATATTTTTATCCAGAGTTCATGATTGTTTAATGCGTGTCCCCTATGGATTGATGATCACTATTCCTTCAGGATTCCAGACTCCAGAAATATCAAATATCAACTTATTTGGCCCAGTGGATTTTATTCGAATTCATGGATCTGTTGACGCATGGCTCTTGGCAGATCAACGAATGAGATATTCTCAAGTGATCGGACGATCGAGATTTACTCTGACTCTCTGGGCTTCGGTAGTCTGAAATCTCAACTGAAACCTTTCGAATAGATTCCTTCAAATTAATTAATTTGTTGACACATAACCTCTTGGTGATCGACAATCATGATATACTTTGGATGATCTGATAGTCGATGTTTTACTTTGGGTCTTCGGCTCTTTGGGCTTTGGGAGTTTCAAAACTCAACTTCTTCTCGTTCGCTCTTTCCCAGAGTGATTTCAGCCAGACCACATGATTGGTTGGAGCATGTCCTCCTATGGATCAACGATATTCAACTACTTTGACTATTCAGAGTTTCTATGTTCGATCCCTAACCTATCACATCACTGCATGCCTTTCAATTTGGGGGGGAATGCATCGAAATTTTTGGAATAACCTGCTTCTCACCCCACAATTCTCCTGATCCTGACATGTAAACCCTTAGGGAAACCATGATTTGGATTGCAAGACCACCTAGAGAAATTATCTCCCATGCAAATCGGTTCCCAGCAATGCCTGTTCATCGTTGATCTCTCTCTCCAAGAGGATTCAATGGTCGTGACCTTTAACTCTCTTCCTTTTCATCAGATGACTCCTGTTTACCTATCCTTTGATCCAACAATCCCAGATCTCCTTGATCCTACGGTGGTGATCTCTCCTGAACTAAAAGGAAAGATAACGATCCTTCGAACCCTCACATATGTTTTATGATATTCTGTCTCCTGCATAGATTATGTAACACCATTCCTTCTGATCTTTTCAAATTCATGGTCAGAGTTCTATCTTGATGACGAGATTCTAACCAGTAGACCTAGCCCATACCGTCCTGATGATTCAACCATAAACTCTGATACCAATCTGTAACACACCCAGCCACCCACAGGTCGGGTACACTACCTGCAAGCCTGCCCCCAGACTTCTTTCTTTTTCTGATAGATTCTTTAGTTATTAAGGATGAATAAGAGAACATATTTAAGCACATGCATTCCAATATCTAGCAAGCATGCATAAACTAGAGATTATGTTAAACTATAATTGAATATACACAATGGAAATACATTCATACACATGTAGATGATAATTAAATTACACAATGGAAATACATTCATACAGTGATAGTAATATCACAACAGAGAGAACTTATCTTTAAGAAAGGTGACACCGATTAGCTGCAGACCAAGGACATTCCACCCAACTGTAGACACCACTTCTCCAAATCTCAACAACAGTGTCACCCTTGAGGCAGGGCTATGAATCCAGAAGGATGGTTCAAGAGTGTAATTGGGTTCCCAAACTGGTCAGATCTCAAGATCTCATAGGTTTCCTAACACCCACAAAAATCCAAGTACCCAGCTCTCTTCTACCCATCTTGTGCCACCCGAGAGAATAGACTTCCATGCTTCTCTGCCACACAGTCCCTCAAGTAGTCCTTCTCCTTTATGCCAGGGCTTCCAACATAGTTGTTCCATAATATCAATGATGGACCTCTCAAGATTCATAGTTGTGAGAAAAATAGGGAATAGGCCAATGCATGTCATACATGCAAGCCCCAAGTCACGATTGGATCACACCAATGACCACTACATCCAACTATCTCGTGGATAGTTCTTCAACAACTCCATTTCCTTTCGATTTTCCAACCAAGATGTACATGAGGATGGGTCGATGAATGGGTTAGGGAGTGCATGGGAGTGCGTTCATGGGAGTGTTTGAGGAAGGAACGAGTGAGTGAATGTGAAAATAATGCACAAGTCCTCCGTCAACCCCCCCGATTGGACTAGAGGCAGGTTTAAGTAACCTCGTGGGGAAAACAAGAAACTCCTAGCCTCCCTAAGAAGTTCACGTAACCGATCCCATCCCTTAGACAAAAAGGGTAATAAGAAAATAGGAATAACACTTAGTCCCTAAAGCTCCCTCTCTTGTGGAATCATAGCCCCCTATAAATATAGTCCTTGTCCATCTAGAAACGAACGATGTGTTTATTATTATTAATGATCAAAACATTACATTTCTTGGGAATATTGTCCCTTTAATAATTGTTTGGGCACTCAAGCCTCTCAACATTGTAACAATACATTTATTTAAAAAAATTAGGGGTTCAAAACCTGGGGTGTTACACCCCAGCTGATCCTCCTAACATACGTACTAAAACTTGCCTAGGGTTTCATTGAGTGTGGAAGGGGTTGCCCTTGACCAACATCCCCTATGATGGAGATGAGCCCTACCAATGAATCCAAAGACTTTGTGTGGAATATATTTCTATGATCACTCCCTGGGAAGGAATGGCACCTTGCATAGGGTTTTATTGACCAAAGATGGGGTTGCCCCCGATAGAGAAAAAATATGAAGAAAATGATTTATTTCCAAATGCACAAAACAAAGAGAACAACATTGATCCCATCGATGCCATGTAGGATGAAGGTCCCAAATTCCCTCCACTGAAAATACTATAGTTAGCATTAGGCCCTATCTACTACCAAAATGCACCACCGAGCGAAGGGGACAGAGGAGGCATATGAACCTAACCGTAAGGAATATAATTAAACAAGGAAGTGGTAATTGTGGTAGATCCATATAGGGAGCATTAGAGCTCCCTACCCCTAAACCCATGGTCTGTAAAGTAGAGTAAGTAAGAACTGAGTTCGAATCAAAACCAGGAATCCCATATGAGAAGGGGACATCTGTCATGTTCTGAATGACAGGAATAGTGGTTGTGCTCCAAATGGATCCAGGAAGGCCTAAAAATCAAAGTTCTCATAATCAGACAAAAACAAGGCCATTGCATCAGCCTTGTCGCCGATTCTGGCCATATATTGTTTTCTGAAAATGGACACCATACACGAATGTTATTGTGTTCTGATCGATTTCCCAAATAGTTAAAAAATATTCAAAGTCAACAGTGAACATGTTTGTACTGTTGACGTCAACAATACATCAGCATGACGTGTTAGGTGACGTTAGCATGATGTCAACAAGGAAACGTGGCAACAGTAGGAGGTGACATGTTTCACTCATTTTTGGCATTTTCAGGCTGGGTTGACACTATACATATTTTGACATGTGGACTATACAAAAGAAAAACATGGCACCATTGGAAACACAACACATGGAAATTATGGAAGTGGCATGGCATCATGCAATTGAGACATGTGGTAGTGCGTACCAGGGTTGACTGTGTAGTTTGACTAGGAAGATGACTTGTATATTGAATATGCATTGATTGGATTGTACGGGCCAATCCATAGGTGACACATGGCCCAATCACAGGGTGCCACGTGGCACCCCATATTTGGCCAAGGTTGGCTAGTCAAAAAATTGGTTACTACCTCCGTAAGATTTGAGCTCGAGACCTCCAGGCAAGGCAACATACTAACCACCAATGTTAACTTCCCGATCTAATTTGTTTCTTGTTTTAACAATTGGAAAAGGGATTATTTGAGTTTGATTTGAAAGAAGTTTGGGGATGTAGAGTTGATTGACAAGGATAAAAAATCGAACAAGGAACTAGACTGCAGGTATTTCGTCCCATCATACTAGAATCAGGGGACGAAGGGAGGAAGACTAGGGAATAGACACGAACCCGTGACCACATGACCATCCACATGACCAGGTGCCAGATTTCAAGGGGCTAAACTGAAGCTTAGGGAGCCAACACTTAGCACTTGGACATATGGCGTGATCCATATGACCAGAGGTTCGGAGAAAGGGGGTTCTATGCCCAATTTTCCAATTTTTTGGTTTTAAAAATATATTGTATGATGTTTTTGGATTATTATGCTGATTTTTGGAGAATTTTGCCCAAAAATGAGGATCTAGAGCCTTTTTTTATGCCCAATATTTGAGGGAATTTGGGAGGATAAACCCAACTCAAATCCTATATAAAGTAGAGGTTTTTGACAGCATATTAACTTCATAAGGGGAGAAATGATGAAGAACTGTGAAACCTAAGCCATTTTTATGTAGGGAAGCCATTGAGGAAGCAAACTTTGGAGGCCATTTCCAGGAGCTAGGCTCAACCTTTTTCAATGTCTTAAGTTGTGTTGGATTACTAAGATCGAGCAGAACATAACAAGACTAGTTTTTAATCCTTTTGAGACACTTCTGATGTAATTTTGTAGCATTGAATATTAATAAGAAAGCCTTCCCCACTAAGAAAAAGGCTTGGAGATGTAGGAAACCTTCCAAAACTCTATTATCAAGATTGATGTTATGGTTTTTTTTTGCTTATGTTTAATTTATGATCTACATTCTTTATGATGGGTGCTATATTCTTTCATTAATATCTCCTTCCTCATTTAAGTTTTTGAATGATAATTTAAAACATGCTTAAACTCAACCAAGTCTTTTAAGGATCATTTTTGGATCAGGTTGAAACTGCCAAATGAATCAAACCACTTCCCAAAGTTGTGGGTGTCAGGACAACTGTGGTCCTAGCAGGTCAGGGTGGGGGAGGGGGTACAATTCCCCCTCCAGTGACATTCATAACAGGGGTACAAGGACTCCCTGACAAAGTAGCAATGTTTTCTTCCATCACCACTCATCGAATAAAATAGTGTTCATGATAATTCACCTCGGGGTGGACTATTTGAATTAAAAGTGGTGACAATAATTCGATGATCTGAGGATTTTTTGGCCTAAAACCTTCAATCACAAGGTCAGAAACAATGGATTCCTTTGGGGCTGGAAAGTCTTCTCTCGGAGCCGGCTCGAGTATATTTTTTTACAGCCTAGTTTCTTCGAACGATCCTTCTTGATATAGCCTATGCCTCAACGATGGCAGAGGGGGCTCCAAAGTGACTAGCGAAGAGCCCTGAAGCCTACGTGAATGACAAATATTTTGATCTTCCACTTTGTGAAATGATCAACCAACATAGTAAGGTTTTACTAGTGTGAATCATAGAGCACACATGAAAAATTCCTGAAGACAAATAAAGCAGAAAACTAACTAATGGGAAGGGTAATTACGCCAATCGAAACTAGAGCAACTTACTGGTGCAAGTGCAACTCGAACATGGAAGCACGATTCGGGTATACTCTGCAATGCACGATCCAATCTCTACTCTAGGTATTGCGATATACTCTTACAATCACTTTTTTAAGTCTTTAAAAATAGGAAACTAAGTTGTCAGTTGACAGTCAGTCACCAGGTGGGTGCAATTGACAATCAGGCTGATCGTAATGAGAAGGATAACAAGTCTGAAGCCCTTCAAGGGTTCAGAAATAAATTGGTCAAGAAGAAAAATGAGGATATCGAATGGATTCAAGGTCCACGAGGCTCCATAGGAAAATGCGATCAATATGATTCCCAATAAAGACCCTCAATATACAATCCCCACTACACTCACTCTGAATTTGGAGGGGTTATATCCTCTACCTTTCCTTACATGACCTATGTCTTAGCCCTTGTGTTAGAGGGGGGTCCAGACTAACTCTTATAACATTGGACATTAGACACTCCCTATCTTAGATTCGAATGTTTGTTTCAAATGGCCTTGAAGAGTTTCCTCTTCACACCTATTTCATGGCCCTAAAAGCCTAAACTAGTCGTTGAAACCTAAAAATAGAAAGTATAATATATTTTAAGTTAAGCATTAATTTTATGGGATTGATTTATGCAAAGGATGTGATCGTGCAACTAGTGGTGTTTGGAAGAGCCGAAAACGAAGAAAAATTTAGACCATTTATATAAAAAAAACAAATTAGATACTTTGAATTTCAAGAAAAATCTTGTAAAACCTTTGTAAATATCAACTTTTAAAATTAATTTTTCAAGATCTTATAATTGAAATTTTCCTAAAAAGGTTCTGTTGTTTCACTACATAAAACTACTTGTACTTTTCAGGAAAGAAAGAAATAACTTTCAAACTGAAACTCTTTTCTTTTACAAAAAAGAAACCTACGCTACATTACCAAACTAGGTGCATAACTAAATGCAAAAATTCTTTTTGATTTTTTAAAACGATTTAAACAAGAAAAATCATTTTTTTTTCTAAGCATAAATAGGACAAAGAGAACAAAACCCAAGATTGACATAGATCATAGGCCAACTGCATAAATGACGATATTCTAAACAAACCAAATGAGGATCTAAAACTCGAAAGTTCACTCTAAACCTCTAGTGAAAACAAAAGAAAACCAAGAAACAAGTTGAAAATGAATCTTTAAGCCAACCTAAGGCTACTAACAAAGACTCTCTAAAGTCCAAGAAATCCATGAGAAGCACAAAGCTTCTGTCAAGAAAGAGGAAAAATCCTCTTTTTTTAAAACACCTTTAAGACAGAAAGACGTGGGTTGTTCCACCAGAAGCCTTCATATGTATGTGGGTTTTCGATTGTGTAGACTATGTATGTACATGGTTTGAGCCAAAGCAAAGTGCATACACCTCTAATATTTTTCAAGAAACAAAAAGACTAGGCAGACTGACTGGGAATGGAAAGCTGGTAGACAACTTGCATGTGAACATAGACCCTTAAAAGACTCAATAAACTTAATAAAAAATCAAAAGGAAATAAAGAATCCAATTAAAACCGAAAAACCTCCCTCTAAGACCCTAGAGAGATTCCCTGGTGGAGTCACCAATTTTACTAGCGGGGAAAGTCCCCCTATTACTATATTGGGTCGAAGTATAGGAATATTATTTATCTCCTTTAACATACAATTCTATTTCTAAAATACCCCAAACAACATGACCTTAAAAGATAAGAAGATGAAAAGAGGGTGTACCTTAGGTCCTTTTGGGTGGTGTTGACCTCCTTGTTGACCTCCTCCTCCTTTGTAGTTTGTTGGAATACTGGTTTCCTCCCAAAGATGACTTGCAAACAATTTAGACAACAAAGCTACAAGATATTCTATCTCTACTTATCAATGTTAGGGTTGATATACAAATTTTAATGCATTAATCAAATAAGAACAAAAACACAATATTTGGGACAGAAACATAATTATTTTATTCATATGCGAATATTACAAAAGTTACAACCTTCTCGTTGGCAGACGCTTTGCAAACCTGGTCAAGGATCCTACTTTTGCTCCAAGTGCATCATTCTCTTAATACCTCTCACAATGAACTGATATCCTTAAGAAGTAGGGAATGGATTGTATAGGGAGAGAGATCGAGGGGGAATGCTGAGGCCAAATCTCAGAAAGGGCTCCAAAGTTTGGGCTAAAAGGGGAAGGTATTTTGGAATAGTTTCTTTGTTCTATTTCTTGATGATAGAATGGGATCCAAATACCTCCTTTTATATGACAAAAGGATATTTATTCGGTTTGGGGATGGGCTACAGTGGGTGAATTGGTTTGAAAACCATTGATATCCCATAAACTCTCTCAAATTCCTTGAAACTTTTTATTTTTTGCAACTTTCGGAGGTAAACAATGGTTTTTTAGTGTGCATATAGTGTATGTATGCGGGATGTCTAGTATGCAACTAGCATATGTATGCGATAATTAATGCAGCACACTGCGTACATTCTCCAAAAAATGGATTTTTAAAGGGAGATCCTCAATAGTAATTTGGAAAATTATGCAAGTAGAAAGGTCAATGCCATGTATGGATAGGTAGGGAATTTTATGGCTATCATAGTTATTCCTAAGTAAAGCGAATTATAATAAGATAAGATAATGAGAGTGCAAGATGATGTAAAATCCTCCCTACCCAAGTGGAAATTTTAATGCAAACCTCTACTTTGGAAATTCATAAAGCAGTACATGCAACCTACCAAAAAGTTGATTTGTTTTTCCTTGAAGTAACAAGTTGCACAAACTAGCTTCTATTTACTAACTCCGTTCTCATGGAATGATACAAATTATCATCTTTCAAACATATTTCTACACTACTAGAAACAACAAAAGATATATATGCAAGCATCACACCACATCATAACCATATCCCACACTAGTGATGATGCTAATGTAGGTTTGAAGGGTGCACTTAAATGCACAAAGACTTGTCTATATGTCATGCCCAAAGTATTCCCACTCGAGACAAATACCACATTTGACCCAGTCACCCTCAATACCACTAAATCAAACCATGCATCATTCATCACCACCATCTTCATGAGATAGTTCATACTCCAAAAGGTAGATACCACAACTTCAATAACTTTGTGTTAGATAATATAACTAAGGTATTGTTGTGAACAGTTGTAAGAACCTTCCTTCCCACACATATTTCCATGATTTTTTTGTTTGGAATGTAGGCTATCTCAAAGTACTAAAGTACCGGAAGCAAATGAGACACCTTGGAATGAAGAAATATACCCTCTCTATCTTTGAGACTTCAAAGATTTTATTTTTATCTTCTTTGGGGATCGTTCTTTTCATCCATGAAATCTCTCAGATGTATGGAGTTCCAAAATACAATGCCATACACGAATACCTAGTCAATATATATGTACACAAAGATATTGGTGATAAATAAACCATTTGATCTCTCATACTTTTGAAACCCTAGATCCAATTAACATATAAGGTGTCCTGACAAACAATTAGATCCACCCCTCAAAGAACAAAATTGGAAATTCAACAGTCATATCAACCCTCTTATCAAGCAAATTGACCTTCTGATCAGTAGATCCCAGAACCCAAGATGAAAATCACCCCCTCAATAGAAAAATCAACCATTAGAGAGACAAATCTAATCCTCAACTGAGAAATACACCCATTACACTTATAAATTTGATAAAAACACAATCGTACATCTACAATTGGAATAAAAAATGGGTCATATGGAAAATCCCACGTGAATTTTCTAAAAAATTGATTCATACAATTTTGGAGAGGAGTGTGAGGATGTTGGTTTAGTAGACAACATAGAAACAAACCCATAGAAAAAAAATTCACACAAAAAGGCCTCCTAGATCAAAAGTTATCAGGTTCAGAAGAAATGGCTAGGAAAAAAAATGTCTCTTAAAAATAATAGACTTGGTAAACAACCAAACCTAAAAATTTGCCAAAAAAATTTTGGTTAAAAAAAAGGCCTAGGTTAGTCTAGGAAAATTAATTTAAATATGGGAAAGTGAAAGACAATTTTGACGAACCAATATTCGATCTTGATTGATTCCTGTAGTGAAAATTAAATTGGTTGTCTACCTAAAAAATGTAGATCCACAAGAGAAGGCGGCTCAATCAAACAAATCCACTAAAACCTTATGTGAAAATACAAAAAATAATTTTTTCAAGGAAAAAGAACTCGATAACCATATGTGATACCATGTCATACCATGTTAGAAATTTGATACCATGTTAGATCCAAGAAATATGCAATAACATATAATGAAATTGAACTGATCTAAAATACTATGCAAAGAATCAATAAATAATATAACAAATAATGTAAGAAAAGAGAGAGACAAGAGACAAGACAAGAGACAAGTGTTTGAGTGAATAAACCCCAATGTGGGCAAACATCCACAGAATTTGGTCTTCTATTCCTCATGAAAACTCTCTGATCTTACAAGGAAAGAGAACATGCAAGAATATGCATGTTCTGGCCTAAGGATTCATAGGGTCGAGGCTAAATATCAATACTATAAACCACCACCAAAACACTGACACCCCTAAAGAGCCTTCTTCACCTTTTTTTATATAAGAGAGAGAGAAAAGTAAACAATTCCCATGATACATGTGGGATTAACTCGTTTTACAATATAGAGAGTTATTGAAGAATAACATTACAAAATATCATATCCATGCAATCTAAGGCCACTAGGAAATCGTTAACACATTCTAACAAATAGATTCTTCTCATAGTTAAGTTCCTGCACTTGGATTCAATTATATATACATACTTTTTTTCCTAAGTAAGCCCTTGTTTCATGTATAATTTGATAACATGAGACCATTTTTTTATTTTTTCTCAATGTTTTCAATATACCTCTCTACCTTATTTCTGAATATCTTAGGTATTTCATTGTCTCAAAGGTTGAGAAAGAGACATGATCTATTCTGACACATATCAAATCAACAATATGATTCTTCTCTTCATATCAAAATTGATAAACCATTTGTTCAAATATAGCCTACTAGTCCCTAAAAACTAAGTCTCACTATGAAAATAAAATTATTTATCTCTCTCAAGGTTAAGGTTGAAACCAAAAAAACTTACCACATAAATAATAGTCCACCTTTTAGTTTGGGTGCTCCTTGTTTCAAGATCCAAGAGTTTTATTATTTTCCCACACCCCATGAATTTCTCTATAAGAATTAGTTCAATGAACAAGAATGCTTCCCTTATCTAGGGAATCAAATGAGGGATGAAGGTTTCATACCCATATAGCTTCTTGACGAACCTATATAAATTATATTTCAAATATATTAAACAATAATATTAAATAATAATATATGGTATATTGTCCAAAGGGGTTGGATTCAATGGTGGAAAGAGATGATTTTTTTACCATTGGGAAAGGTTCAATTCCAATGATTGTTGCTTAACCCGGAGACATGGGGAAACCTTGAGGTGGTATTCAACAGGAGACACCCAAAAAATCCATCCATGTTAAGAGTTGGTTAAACAAAAACATATAGTATATTTAAACAATGGAATGATTAATAAGTTTTTTCTTAAATAAAAAATATAATTCTATTAATTTTAAATTTATCAAGTATAAAAAAATTAAATGTTAAAAACTCATTTATATTTTTTTTAATTATATATATATATATATATATATATATATATATATATATAATAAATTATAAGGGAAGATTTGATTCTTATATATATTTTTAAAAGTAAAAAAATCATAGAGATTTACCCCAATTTTGATTAAAAACTTTTAAATTCTATAATTTATAGACTTATGTTTTTTGTTATATTTGGTCAATATATTGTAACTCATTCATAGTCAATTTCAAATGAGTTAAGTTTGATTTTAGAAAAAAACTTAAAATTTTTAATTGTTATACGATTTTATTAGTGTCATAGATTGTCATTTGCCATCATTAATATTACATCTTGATGCAGGCCCGCTCTCTTCCTGGGGTTTTGTGACCTCCCGGTGTAGGATCTTTCTTTATTCTGAGTCAGATCGACTCTTTGGGCTTCTGTTTGAACCCAAAAAAATTATATACAAGCCCCTTTTTTTACTTAGGTGTAGGTTCTGTAATACCTGGACCCTCTGTCTGTGCACTCTAGGCACTCTTCAATTTCTGGGTGCTAGATCCTCTTCATTAATCCCTTCCTACATATGCCCCTTGGATATGACCCTGTGGAAATACGCGACTAAAAGCATGGGAAAGAGTGGTTTTATACCAACCCGCTTTTCACCCTGCAATTCACCTCCAGCTGCTACGTATCCCTTTGTTGAAACCCTAGTTGAAATTGCAGCCCGCTCAAGGAAAATTAACATATGAGCATGTCCTAGCTCTGCAATCCTTGTCGTCCGTTGATCTCTCCCTTTTGATGATGATCCGTGATCAACGACTGTTATTTATCCTCCCTTTCCTTTCTTCTTTCCTCCTTGCACTCTCGATCCTGGATTTCCACGATTTGTCGACACATAGCTCCCTTCCAATTAACAACTGTGGCTCATTCCATCTTTCCAGCCTTTGGGAGTTTTGACTCTCAACTTTCACTTCCTCCATATGAAAATATTCTGGAGTAGAAGATCTGTTGCCACCTGTATCCTTGGATCTATGGCCAGGATCCCCTCCATGAATCTGGCCTTTGGGAATCTAAAATGTCAAAATCTCATTTCTTCCAGAGAGATTTCTCTGAAATGGAAGATCGTCTGCCACATGTCCTCCTCAATTGATGTCTCTGCTCCCTCTTTGGGACTTTTTCCTCCTCAACCAAATCGACAATCCTTCCATTCCCTCCTTGATCAATGATCGAGGTCTTCTTTGAGTCTTCAAACCTTTTCCTCCTCTGCTTTCCTCCGGAGATATAGATCTAGTGTTGTGTGTCCACCTTCACATCGATGACTCTCTTTGTTTCTGGGACTTTGACCTTCAAGATTCTCAAATTTCAAAAAACAAAAATCTCTAGAGTGAATCCTTTCATAGTGTCGGATCCTCTGACACTTGTGCTCCCTGATCCAACGATTATCCAATAGAATGAATCTCCATTCTACATGTGTTCTTTAATAGACCAATGATCCACGAGCCCCCTTTGGGATCAACAACCCTTTGGGCTTTGGTGCTTCGAAACTTTCTGAAACTCAACTTCTCAAAAACCCCAGAGTATGATCCTCTAAAGGTTACGATTTGGTGACACCTCTCTAATCTAGATCAACAGCTATCATCCGCTTCAGCTATTCGGGCATCAACATTTTCAAACCCTTATTCTTTGTGTTCTTATGGAGTTCACGATATTTCGCCACATGCCCTTTTGGATCTAATGTTACAAACTTCCCTTCCCTTCAGATTCTTTAGCTCTTTGGGCTTTGGCTCTTCGGACTTCAGGAGTTTCAAAATCATATACACTCATTTCTCCTAGAGTGCATCTATCTGAAATCTCAGATATACTGACAACTATCTCCTCGCAGATCAATGACCCTCAACTCTTTGGATATTCAAGTTTCGAGGGTTTCAAGTCTCAAAATTGCCTCCTCCTCAACTCATGGTTTATGATGGCTCAGATTCACCTTGGTGATCCAATGTTTGAAGTTGACATCAGATGATCTGATGGCTCAGACCTCCTTCGGCTGATTGAACAAATGAGATTCACTTCAGATTTTTGTCTCTTCAGGATTCAAAAATCTCAAATCTCAAACCTTGGTGAGTTCTTTCTCCTGCATGTGCGAAGTGATAATGCTCATGCACCTCGTTCTAATCATACGACTATTGATCCTTTTTTCTTAGATCCAACGAATGGGATCTATTCTTCTCCCCTATGCTTCCTTCGTTCACTAGATGTATATCTAAGGGTCCAGGTTCCTTTCCACAACCGATCAGATAGTTTCTGTCACTCCTTCTCCTAATCTTTCAACTTCTTCCGCATTAGAATATGTTTTCATCGTTCAAAGGTTTTATCCTTTGAACTTCCTCCTACAAACCCTAGTATCTAAGTCTCACT
The DNA here is from genome assembly GCA_000966675.3 of Picea glauca. Taxonomy (NCBI): domain Eukaryota; kingdom Viridiplantae; phylum Streptophyta; class Pinopsida; order Pinales; family Pinaceae; genus Picea; species Picea glauca. Next base: position 124,022 of record JZKD02S0389496.1, on the reverse strand, counting down.
TGCAATTATGAAAGCGTTATCTCTTCTGATATTTTGGACTTAGAATAAGTCTGTCACCCACACACTCCTTAGGTTATCCCTTATGAGCTTGATCTCCTTGAAGATTTTGATCTCCCATGCACTCCTTGCGTTTCTTGGATTTCATCAAACTCAGATCCAAAGGATTTCCTGTAAATAAATTCTTCTCACCCTCCTGGCGTTCTCCTTGCTCAATGCACACCTTGCAAAGCTTCTCCTTAAAGATTGTTCAGTAACTTTGTCTCTTTACAAACTCAACATCGATTTCTTTCAATGCACTCCTTGCACTTATATTGAGGAAGATTCAACTCTATCTCTCTTGAGCTTTCCTGAGGTTAAATCACCTTTTTCATGCACACCTTACGAAAAATGTGCACTCCCTGCACTCGAAAACTCAAATGAGAGAAACAATGGAAACTTATCCGTTACTTCACCAGTTCATACATTAAAAACATGAATGAAATATAAAATAATAACAATGAACAAAAATTCATAAACACACTATATTCAGGAAAAACTATTTTTCTATTATCTCTGTGTGTCTATACAAATGTTTCCAAAAAATGGACTTCAACAGAGTCACAATTCTCTCAAGCTCTCCTAATCTAACTCTATCCTGAGTTCAGATTCTGAGACCTCTCTTGATTTCTCCTTTTCCTATCCAACCTTTCTACAAAAATCCCCCTCTGAATCCTCCTAAGTCTCCTAATTCTCATAATGAAATCTGATACAAGATCTCCTTATAAAAGAGGGGCTCTAGGAGCTTGTCCTCTCTCACCTAACCTCATGTATTACATTGAAGTTTTCATAAATGGCCATCTAGTATGAATTGAACCTAGATCCATCAACGTGTCAGCCATTAAAGGTGACCTTATCTTTTGCCTGTTCAGATATATGTCTTGGTTTTCACTCAAGCTTAAAACATGAATCTGTATAGGATTATATTTCAAATTTAAAAATGGGAGGGAAAATGCCTCTCCTGATCTGAAATGTGTGTTAATGTACTGGAATGTTGGTGCGTTGTTGAGGTGGAGCGAGGCCCCTGCATCACATCTTCTCATATCGCAGGTGGTATTTACATGTGGTTTCTAAAAATATAGCTATGCTTTCTATTCATAATTGTTATTCTATCGAGGAATTGTTGAGATGTGTCGATGAATTTCCCACGATTTTGTGGATTGTGACAGATTCAGTGACTCCTTTTATTTATTTTGTTGTTGAAACAAATCACATAATGTGTGGATCCATATAATTGTTTGAGAGCTGTTATAAATCCATGTAAGCTCATAGAGGAAAAGTGTCTTGAGAGATTTTGAGTGTGTGTAAGCATCGTTTGTATGATATACTATCTCCCTTGAATGTTAACGATAAATAAACTGAATATCATTGTCCCATCGATGTTTCTCATGTGAAGGGTTTTACCATGTAAAATCATCATGTTAATTTGTGTGATTACTAATTTCTCCATTCTGTAATAGTTCCATTTAATACATTAAAAATTTATTCTTTTGTTGAAGAACAACTATTGGTATCAGAGTAGGTGGAGCAAGTGCAATAGATGTGACAAGTCGAATTCTTTGCATATCTTTATGAGAACAAGAAATTTTTGACGTGTTTTGGAAGCTGAGGGAAGGTGGATTTGAATAATGAGAATCCTTTATTTTTTTCACCATCTTAGAGCATTGATATTTTTCTATTTAGTACATCGACATTCCCTAGGCAATGTTAGGGGAACGTCAGTGCTAAATAACTTAGGAAAAATGAAACTTCTCCTCCTTAGCGTGCCCATTTCAAGTGGAAATGAGCTCCATAGTACAGTGGCACACCCCATTCCACTCATATAGACCACCATTCTCAATGTCGATGCACCCTAGGAATCCCTAAAGGAGTGTTGGTCTGAAAGTGAATGCTCCTTGTGAAGCTCAAAGGAGCGTTGTTCACTCAAACTAGTGAAAGAGTGAACTTGTTGGTATGTTAGCAAAGTATTAAAGATGAGGTATTAAAGTGGTCTTCAAAAATCCATGAGATGACAAGAAAACAATGTATATTCAACTTCATATAAATTATTTTGTTATTGCACAGAAGTCAAAGTATATGGCAGAGAAAACATCAAAGATTTTTTTTTTTTGGTTTAAGCATGAAATTCGTATGAAGAATTGCCTAGTGGACTGGAGATATAATTTTATAAAGGATTATAAAGTAAATGGGTGGATATCATATATTTATATTTAATTATTTATGATTTGAAACCTTTTTTGGTTTAATATTAAACCTTTATTATTTAAGGATCCATTTTTAACTATATAATATTATTTCTCCCTTTATAAGTTGTCGTATTTGGGGTGATTTATGAAAATGGCGAAGGTTCAGAGTTCAAAGTTTGAGGTAGAAAAAATCAGTGGGAAAAACAACTTTGAGCTCTCAAAGCTTAAGATGTAGGATCTCCTAGTGCAACAAGGGCTGCAAAAAGCTTTGGCAAGTAGGGAAAAGAAACCAACAAGCATGAATAATGAGGAATGAGAAGAATTTGATGCAAAATCACTCAATACCATTCTCTTGTGTCTGTGAGATGATGTTCTATTTAATATTGTAAGAGAGGATACAACAATAGGATTATGGAACAATATGGAAAGTCTTTATATAACGAATTCATTGACGAGCATAATCTTCTTGAAGAAGAAATTATATAGTTTTTGAATGAAAGAAGGTATGAGAATTGTAGACCGTTTAAATACCTTTAATACCCTTATAGTTCAGTTGACTAGTATGGAAGTGAAACTCAAAGATGAATATAAGGCTATTACATTGTTGTGTTTATTTCTTGAGTCTTGGAATAGTTTAGTCACCTCTATTAGCTTTAGCTCAACATATGTTTTAGATTATGACTCTATTGTTAGATCTTTGTTGGATGAGGATATGAGGAGAAAATTTAGTAAAGAAACCTCAACTTCAGAGACGATATTGGTGAGAGGTTGAACCAAAGAAAAAGAACACAATGAGAGAATTTTTTCATGATCTAAGTCAAGGGGCATAAAGGGTAGAGAAAAATGTTGGTACTATGGAAAAACAAGGCATCTCAAGAAAGACTGTTGGAAAAGAAAGGAATGTGAGGAGAACTCTATGAAAGAGCCAATCTTGGCTACAAAACATCTAGGTACGAATGATGAAGTTTTATCCATTTCTACTAGTTTCCAATATCATGTAGAATGGTTGTTATATTCAGGTGACTCCCACAACATGTAATAGCATAGAAAGTGGTTCATTTCATACCAATCTGTTGATGAGGGTGTAGTGTTTATGGGAAATGGTATTCCCTATAAAATAGTTGGGTTTGGTAGCATTAGAATCATGATGTTAGATGGTATTGTTATAGAACTAACGAATGTCAGATATGTTGGAAATACTAAAACAACTGAGAAGGGGGGGTGAATCAGTTGTTTATAAGCTTAAACAATTTTACACTTTTTAAATACTTATTAAGATTTCTTCATGTGTCATCAAGCAACATACAACATATGGACAGTAAGAGTAAA
>JZKD02S0389496.1:25662-66452 GCA_000966675.3 Picea glauca | reverse complement strand
CCCTAACCAATGAATCTTTATAAAGAGAGATAGCAGCTCGGTGGGAGATTTTAACATAGAATAGCGTTGTTCTAATGTATGCCATGGGAGTGCTTTAATGCATTTGTCCTTTGGAAGACCAACTAGTGTTTTGTTTTCTGAGTATACAATATAGCGAAAGGAGAGAAATACGAACCAGCATAGGGAGATAGTGCCTCGATTAAGCTGCAAACGTCGTTAGCAATTGGAAAGATGTAGCCAAATCTAACTAAGAACAATTCCTAAAGTGGGTGGTTAAGGGTCAAAAGGGTGGTTAAGGGTTAAAGCCAACCGAGAATCTTCGAAGGGATCGGAGGGCGTGGTGAAATATCAATGCCAAGGGAGCATCTTCTAGGCAATGGATGGGCATGAAATCCATGTATCAAAATGCTAGGGCTAGGTGGGAGGTTTAAAAACCTGTATTTAAGGAGGAGGTATGCACCGACGCTGTTATGCCAAATGATGTGACTTAAAGAGCCATTTCGAGGGGAAACCATGAATCACAAAATAAAGATAAGACAGGAATGAAAACCTAAAACAAATTGTTTATGTTATACCATTAGCCAAACACTATATATATATATATATATTTTTAATAGGTAAATAAAGTTAATTGTACGACTACTTAACGCAATGTGAAGTATCGATGACTAATTAATTGAGTACACAGAGTTTGATTGTTGAAATTTATAATAAATATGGAACTAAATGAAGCTTGAGATCTCGAGAATTGTGGTCATGGAGATGTGATCCATTGGTGTGGTATCTATTGGGGAGTTGTGACCTAGTGATCTATTTCACAAGTTTATATTATATTAAATATATTTTTATATTTCTATTTTTATTTTAATTATGTGCAAACTTTGTAAATGTAATATATTTTTATTTTTATTTTAATTATGTGCAAAGTTTGTAAATGTTTTTAAATTTGAATGAAAGTTTTTTTTAAGTAATAGTTATTTTTTAATCAATAAGGATATTTATTTTGTGAGATCAATGTGGTGTATTATTAGGATGAATTATGAAAAGAATGTCATGTCATTATTTAGAGTGGTAGATCATATTTTTTTTTTTAATTTTAACGTCATTCATCTTAAAAAAAAAATATGTTGCCTAGATCAATGTGGTGTATTATTAGGATGAATTGTGAAAAGAGTCATTATTTGGATTGGTAGGTCATATTTTTTGCATAATTTTTAATGACATTTTTTTCAATTTAAAGAGAATAAGGACATGGACAATTTTTGGATAACTTTTAATGGCATTCACCTTAAAGAGAAAGACATGGTCAATGATAATGATATACCATTTGTATTAAGGTTTAAGAATTCTAAAATTATTATCAATGTGGTGCATTATTAGGATGAATTGTGAAAATAATGTCATTATTTAGAGTGGTAGATCATATTTTTTGCATAATTTTTAATGACATCCAACTTAAAGAGAATAAGGACATGGACAATTTTTGGATATCTTTCAACGACATTCACCTTAAAGAGAAATATTAATGAAATTCACCTTAAAGAGAAAAACATGGCCAATGATATCACATTTGCATTTGTATTGGGGTTTAAGACTTCTAAGATTATTGTCATTGCATGAAGGTTCTTCAAAAACTTTTGGATTCATTTTTAAATAATATCATATTTGTATAGGGGTTTAAGACTTCTAAGATTATTATCATTGCATGAAGGTTCTTCAAAAACTTTTGAATTCATTTTCCATTTAAGGTTATTCCAACACACACTCATTGGTTCATCAGCCAAATGGTATGTAGACGAAAAATTAGGGTCCCATGTGACTCTTGAATCCTTGGACAATTTTTGTTTTACCTTCTTTCAACTACCATTTTATCACGAAAATGGTATCGGACTAATCTCTGAGTTTAAACATACCTTAACCACACATATTGATGACCACATTCATGAATGGTGTCAGCAACGTAGTTTATGCAAAGAAGAAATCACCAAAGAACAATGCCTTGATTGGTTTCTCATGTCACTCATCTCTCTCCTTGCCAAAGATGTGGCCTCCACCTTTCCCCAAACCGAAGAGGAAGCCATCATCAAGGCTCAATAGTACGACCTCATTTATGCATTGTCAGGATACTTATACATAGTACTACCTGACGCCCCGAGACCCATACCATTTGTCCAAGAAAAACCTGGGATGTCTCACTCAACAGATGGATTTATTGGTACCACAACACACCACAATCAATACATACAACCACCGCCTATTTATGGTACACCCCAATATCAATCGATATATGGAGGACCCCCTTATTACCCTCCTGCCCCTTATCAACAGCCATACCTTGTTGTCCCCCCTCCACCCATGAGTGGACCCCTGTCGACACCCATGATGCACCCAACTATTCAACCAAATTTTTTTACTCCCTCTACTTCAACTTATAACCAGGGAACTAGTGAAAGCGCTATGCCTTCCTAAACACCCTACAAATCATTGCCACAAAATAATCAGTATTTCCCCTTTCCTAGTCCTCCGCAACCAATTGCTTATCCACAAGGACAACCACAAGCTGGGGTTAACTTTGTTCATCCCTCTCCCATTCAACAATTTCAAAATTTTGAACAACTGAATACAGAAAATCCATCCCATCAGCCGAATAATGCCAAAAAGAAAGGAAAAAACTAAAACAATAATAACCAAGGACCAGGGGGAAATAACCCCTAACAAAATCACCCTGCTGGGGGAAACGAGAACCAACCATAACCAGAACCTCCAATGGGGAAATAAAAACAAAATCCAAGGGAGGAACAACAATAAAAACCTTAGGATGAAATTCCCTTGTGCTCTTTGCAGTGATCATGGTCATTATACTCACCATTTCCCCCAAATTGCTGACTTCAAACAGATGAAAGATTCCATGAATGCACCACATCCTCCAGCACAGCCTACCCCACAACAATATTTTTAACAACCACCTCCAGCGGTGTTTCAAAAACCTATTTGACACCAAGGTGTGATGAATACCCAACAATAAATACATCCTGCCCCACCACAGATGGGACAATATCAAAACTCTGGGAACTTGGTGAATCGCAATATCCTCCTCACAAGCAAATAAGAAATTCTTCTGCAAATGCACAGTCGTCAATACAATGCACCCCATGAATCTAATCCCACCACTTCATAAGAATTTATAGCTACAGTCGGCCTACCCTTGATGATTCAACACCTTATCATAGAACCCCCCATTTGTATTCCTTGCATCCCATTACGACGGAATGTCAACAACCCTCAATCTAAGGAAGCACACAATTATAGTCTGGTTGATGACTTGGAACAATCTCCTGCATCCATGTCGGTATTGGAGGTCCTTCAAACGTGTCCCACTCAACGGAATCCTTACTTTTCTCCTTTGGCCTGCTAATATTAGAATCATCACATTTGATCTAGATTTTGGGGAACCTCACCTCCCCGCTTTGGTAACTTTCCAAATACTAGTTAAAATTTAGAAAATCATGGTTCATCGATGAAGGTGCATCCACATGAATCATGTCCCTTGAGATAATACCATCTGCCATCACTTTGAGAGCTTATGATGGATGACCATCCTCTCCTGAAGTGATCTTTCAAAATGTCCCCGTTGAACTCGGGGGAAAAACAATCCTTATATACATTGAGGTTATTGACGCCCCTCTCGATTAAAACATCTTGTTTGGATGTAGCTACATGTACACTATGATGGTTTTGGCCTCTTCTATATTTCTAATGATGATGTTCCCCCACAACGAGAAGATCATCAACATCGACCAAGTTTCACATTACGAGCCTAACCACTCCTCCAACATCGATAACATCTTACCTCTTGTCCACACTTGTTTTGATGCATATCCACTCATGGATATGGGCCCTAGAATTTTCAAGGACCCATGTTTGTTGTCGGTGTACCACGGAGCACCACTGCTCATACACCCCTCAGCACAAGTGTGTGTCATATCTTCCAATAAGACTAAAAATGAAGATACCATTCCTCCCACAGAGGCCTCTCCACCCCTTGATGTCCCAATAGTGGAATAAACTCTACCTCAGGAATCCCCTAAGAACCCTACGACACCACTTATACTCAATTTCACCCTTCCCGAGGGTCAAATCCTGGTTTGGGAGACAATCCCCCAAGCCATTACTCAATTTCCTGTCTTCTATCCCCCACCAGAAGTACAATCTTTCCAAGTAGACGCAATGCTTACCCTTCCCAACATGGTGTTGGCCATTCTGGTATGGTATCTCCACCCACCTGTGATGGTTCCTCAACCATCCCTCCCTCCCCAAACAGAGTGAATCTCGATGTAGCTTCCAGTACTAACTCCAACCACATCGCCCTCACCCCCACTTGCCAGCACCACCACGATGGTTGGGGGAAGACGGAAGATAAAAGATCCCACTGCTCCACTTCCTCCCCGATTTCAACCTCCTTGTGCATTCTATGAGAGAAAGGGACATCCCACAAATATATGTCCCTCTCTCCCCGAGTTACGCAATTTTATACAACTCCCTCGAGCAACCACAATGCTCACCTCTTCACCAAGAACACCTAGTACTACAACTGCATCCCCTAATACAGGCAGTGAAGGGTTGTGACCCAGATTCGCATGTACCATATGTTCAGAGTATGGCCACTACACTCATCAGTTCCCTACGTTACCTCAATTTCGACAGACACTAATGAAAACATGCCTAAAATTTCAGCAAGACCCCTCCTTGCCCATGCCATAGGGTACCCATGTCACCGACATCCATTATGTCATGACTTAAATCAATGAACGGATGATGTGTCCTTTCTCTCTTTGTGACTCACTTCATCATTTCACATACCAGTGTATTTCGATCATTGAATACAGGCATCATCAAATGGCCCTTATAAAATCCTCCAACTACCCCACTTCATGTGATGAAAGTGATTCCCCCTATTCCTGCTCCAGATATTGTTCACATCTCCTCCCATACACCTGAGTCACTTCCCACCCCTCCATGGTTCATGGATAGACTATTTGAGGACTTGCCCCCAAATCCTCCCAATTCTTTGGTTCCTTTCCCTCGGGAAATCTTACCCCCAGCCACAGTTTACAACTTGCAGTGTTTAGACATTTGTTTTATGTCAAGCATGCCATCGCACCATATTTTCAATATCGCCTCTACACATTCACCCCTTCACGACCACCACACAGTGATAATCACCGATGTTACTTCCCTGGATCCCCTATATCTTCGCATTTTCCACTTCGACGAAGATATCCTATAGGAACTAACCACGCCCGATTTCCCATGGAATGTGCTTCATCACAGAGGGATCTTTCTCTCAGAGGAAGCATTTGACCCTCTTAGCCAAACCTCTATATGTGCAATCGAAACCAAGTATTTTATTCCATCAGGGAATATAGACTGGTTCAACAACCCTATCCCTGTCACCGATGCTTTTGAAGATAGAAACATGGCCAGCATTTCCCCCATTGTCGAACTTAGAATCGTCGAAGAAATCATTATTGGTCTTTTGAAGAAAACACGTGTTCTCACCGCATTATGTTGTTTCCCTCAGATGCCACAAGTTCTCTCATCAATACAGATTTTCTCGATGAACACCTCTTCTACATCCCATCGGATGACCCTTGGTATGGCGACCTTCTCGTATACCTTCGGACACAGAATTTTGGGTCTCATCTTTCACGGGATGATCATCGGTGGATTTTCCATAATCCCCCTCTATACCTCCTTATCAATGACATTTTATACTAACATGGGGTCGACACCAAACTTTGTCAATGTTTGACCATCAACGAGCAGATAGAGTCTTGAACGTTTTCCTTAGCGGCACTTGCAGTGGCCACCTCTTAGGGATGTCCACCACCCAGAAAGTCATACAAGCCAGACACTTCTGGCCCACATTGTTTCATGACTGCATCCATGTTGTCAAGTGATGTGACAAATGCCAGCTTTATGCAAACAAGTCACAAGAGCCACCCTCTCTTCTACATCCATTCATCATTGTCGGCCCCTTGTGAAAATGGGGCATAGAATTCATGACTTGCAACCCTCCATATAGAAATGGACACAAGTATATCGTCGTGGCAGTTGGTTACTTTAACAAATGTGCCAAATCCATTCCTACCTTCAATAATATCACTGACAACACAATGCATTTTTTCTTCAATCGCGTCATTACCTGCTTCGAAGTCTCACTACATTTAGTCTCTGATCATGGTAAACACTTTGAGAATGAAAAATTCTTGGAACTCTCCTCAAATTTAGGATTCTCCTGTGAGTTTTCCTCCCCATATTAACCTCAATCTAATGGATAGGTTGAGGTTGTTAACAAAGTCCTCAAAACCATGTTGCAAGGCACTGTCAACAAACATAAGACCAATTAGCACCATATGTTTTTTTAGCATTATGGGATTATCGCACGACAGTAAAAAATTCCATCGGTTTTACACCATTCTATCTTGTACATGGGATTGAAGCCACCCTCCCCATTGAGTGTGAAATTACCACCTTGTGCACCTCCATCGAGCTGTTACTCGACACTGCTCCAATGGAGAAGTGCTTGCTAAACTTAGATTTGTTGGATGAATATCGATGATCTTCATTACAGAACAATGAGACAGCTAAAAAGTGGTCTAAATCCACCTTTGACGGCCATGTCAACCTTCACTCATTAAACGAAGGAGATCTCTTCCTAGCCTACGATATCGCTCACGATACTTTCGACCATTGGAAGTTCAAGTCATTATGGCATGGACCCTACATCATTCAACACTGCCTCACTAAAGGCACATACATCATGGCCTCTCCAGAAGGCTATCCTCTCAAAGAAACTATCAACGAGTTGTACTTAAAGAAGTTTTAGGCCTAAGCATAGTGACTCTACACTAGGATTTTTATTGTTTTGTACACATTTTTAGAGTTTTTAGTCTTTTTTTTATCCCTCCATGAATTATGTCTGATCCACCAATCTATGTTATTGATAGATGCATTCTCTATCAGCCTACCACATTGGTTACACTCATGGAACTAGTCGTTGGAAACAAAATCTTGCTTCGGCTGCTTGGGCCCTCTACACCCCCTCACATGAACTACTCCGCTCCAGAGGCATATGTTTGGGCTCAAAAACCAACAATAAAGTAGAATACGCAACTTTCATTTTCCTCCTCGCCAAGTCCATCCAATGCCACATTCATCACCTTACCATCTTATTAGATTCCCATCTTGTCGTCCTGCAGCTGAACAATGTGTATCGTGTCTAAGATCCTTGCCTCTTTCACAAATACCTGCAAGTTAGACTCTTATCTCAAAATTTTGATTCCATTACATTTACACATATTCCACGACAATTCAATCAAATAGAAAATAAAATGGCTAACATAGTATTAGATTGGTGTTTATCACATCAAGACACCATCACACATACATAAACCATCAAAAACATCTATCACAACATATAGATTAGACCTCATAACAAACAAAATATCATCACATGTAAACATCGCGGCGATCTCAAACATGTATATCCATATATACAAATAGATAAATGTGTCATAAATGTTTACAAAACAGTACAACATGTACATCACCCATAGGTCAGTAAGACCCCCTCACCCCTATAGGTACAAAATGGGTGTCACACTACCCTATACAAAATGGGCTCGCAGGCCCATATAAATACAACAATACAACATAGCACTCATTTTTTCCTCTAGAGCACCACCACCATGTCCTTTATATTCAGCAGGTGCTCCACCAGCTGGGGGTCCTCCCAATCTTGGGGGTAGTGGTCCAGTCATCGCTTCCCCTGCTATAGACTCTCTACGAATCAGGGTCCACAACTCGGCAGAGCCACCCACACACCGATATAGGACTCTCTCATCCTGGATGTGGGACCACATACCCTCAGGTATGCCCTGTAGTAGCACCTCCAACCGATGGCTAAAATCCTCTAAGTCCCCGTCAGCCGCTCCCTGAGGCGCATGCAATGGCCCTGCACCTGGATCTTCAAATATGTGCCTTCAGCTGACTCTCACCTCATTGGCTGGCCTCGCCCTAGCCTCTTCCCTCTAACATCTCTCTCCCACCCATGGCTCTACCCGCAGTGATCTCATTGGCCCCTAATGAGCCGGCTCTACAACCAACTCCACCTCTCGACCTCGTGGCCCCAGATATACACAAACAAAAACAACGATATAATCAAAATCCATCCATATATAAACATATGCTATACTATAAAAATCACAAAAACATAAAGTAGACCAACATACCTCTTTGGTCCCAAACCTCCCCAGGAGGCAACACCATATTTGGGTCATGCCAGAAGTCCATCCCACCATATGGGAACCACAGAATAATCTATAGCATTTGGTGCCACACACGTGCCAAGGTAGACATGAAATAGTGGCCACCCTCCTCACCTCCATGTCGTACAAAAATTGATGCCCACCACATTAGTCGTGGCTCCCATGCCTTAGATGTTGACAACAACACTCTAGAGAACAACATGGGAACCCTCTCCAAAAACCATGCCACCAAGATCTATCCAAAGGAAAAGTCACTAGAGTCGGCAGTCTGACATCGGTTAATTTTCCCCATCATCTTGGAATGAAACATCAACCCCCAAGTGAATAACTCCCCATCCAACACTCTCTGCATAATACTCAACTGACTAGCATTGATCCGTTGAGTCGCTAAGGATCCGTAGATCCTCACAATTATCAAAGCAATACATTGATGCAAAAAATCATCCATCGCCTCGATACAGACAACCGAACCTGACATAATGTTCGATCCCAAACAATACCTCCATGCCACATCTACCAAGTGTACATCCATTGGCAACAGGGGATTTGCAAGTAGGGTCGTTCCCCAAAAAGGGAACCCCATCAAAAAATAGACATCCTCCCTTGCCAAGAATGCCAACTACTCTACCCGCACAGTGAAGCATTGTAGCTCAGTGCTCCACATAGAAATCAAGTACTGCAGCAAGTACTCATGTGCCCATATCAATGGGTAGTCAAAGAACTTCAGCAACCCACAGGCTGTCAAAATTCTCCATATACCCGAATCCACTCTCACTGCCTCCCTGAGGCGTTCCTAGTCCCGCTCTCTCCAATGGATTGGCATACTGATTTGATCACCTGCATCCACACCGAAAACACTTGATCATCCATCATCATCATTAAAAAATCTTCAAAAAGACAAGTTTTTTCAAAACCCCATCTTTGCCTCAAGTGCACGATTATCACCCCCCACAGGCGCACACACATGCGTGAATGTTCTTTGCACAGTTTCACATCAATGTACATTTATCGAAGAAACATATGTGCATAAATGAAAACTTGTCACCCTCACATGTGTGCATTCATGCATGCCTTTTATTAACATAGTTGCGCACTAATGCGCAACTATATGAGATACAATTACACACAGTGCACAACTTTAATTTGAACAGATGCACACCCAATGAGCACCCATTTTTCCCACTCACACGCCACCGTGCATGGTTGTTTTCAACACAGCCACACATCATGTGCGGGAGAGAGAATTATACCCGTGCATCCAAGCATGGGTATCCTTCCTTCTCCTTCACATTGGTGGGCCCACCCCTACAAAACCCCTGGTACGGCCATCCATACGACGTTTCCCAGAAAATAAACCCTATCTACTACACAGGAGGATGAGACCACTAACCTGGCTCTCACAAATCCTGGATCGGTTGGCTCGAACTCCCGTAATATCCAAATCTCCTAAAAAAACCTCTAGTCAAATCACTATGGCCACAGGTACAAATGAGGTGGCATTATGGGCCCCATAACTATATATTGTCCCTTTTTCCAAACTTCCATGTTCAATTACAGGAGCTCAGAGTCTATGTTTTATGATCTATCTTCAGCCATGGGATCAAGATCTCGCCGCCTACACAGTCACATTCCATGGGTCACCATCCATACTCTTCCCTATGGGAGAATTTTTTTCTCACATGACATCCAGGTATGCATGATCATGTTCAAAATTATCAAATAACTGTCATATGTTCTTTATCTTCAGATATTGTTCACGTTGGGTATCCAGTTTTAATGTGTGTAGGTAGTTCTTCATCACAACCTAGGACAACCCCTTCAGGTATATGATCAACACTGGCATGTAATCATTCCCTCTGAATCTCAATTTCATCTCCCCGTCACACCCACCGACATTTACCTTTAGGATCCCCACATTTGGCTCTGTAGTACTATCACCTCCACTGCATTTCGGCACTAGCACCCGATAGAACTCTTCCCCACATGAGTTGTTGCATTCATAGTCCCCCTTGGCACTTTGACACTCATGATTCTTTCACCCCCTAGGGATGGGAGTCTTGATAGTCTTACACATTTCTGAGACTCAGTGTCATACTCCTTCTCCTCATTTTTCTATCTTTCCCAATGGACTCCTAGGTTATCTCATCACAGTTCACATTTGAATGCGCCTCCACAGTATCATTGATCCTCCATTTCCTCCACAATCAGTTTTCCCATTTGCAAAGTGTCCTCCATTCATTTACCTCATACAAAAACCCACCCATGGGGCCCCCACCCTCCACCCGTTATGCACGCAACTTGCACCCTCATATGCCAAGCCATATTTCACTGGGGAACCCATTTCTATATGTGTACACTCATCCCAAATTATTCTTTATTCATTTGGTCATTGTAAAAACCCTTATTTACAACATTTACATAGCTTTTTGTTGTCTCCATTGGCGACCTTATTTTCCTAGCAACGCAATCCATGTCGCCCTTTGTTGGGGCATTCATTAGCTTATACTCCTGTTGACATCATCCATAAACCTCGAGTATCCCACAGTCCATGTACCCCTGATCTTTGAGTTTGTCAACCTTGTCATGCCTCTGGCACAATTTAACCCACGTCTAGTTATCCCCCTGATGTTAGATCCAGGTTCACGATTGCTGCCACTTACCCTTCACATATATCCCCAACCAAGGGAAATCTTGCATCTCACCACATATCAACTTCAGCCATGTTCCTTATCAGTTCCTGATCTTATCCAATAGATTTCATGAATCCCTTTTTTCTTCTTAGAGCTATGTCTCCCTTTCTATCAACATCAACATAGTTTCCATAAGGGCGAGAGTATCTTGACTCCTTTTACCTTTACAATGAGGAGTCTCGTACGACATCAAGAGAACCATCATTTCTCTCTATTGTCATTGACCCTCTTAACATTTGACTTCAACACAATCTCATGTTACGGTGGGTCTTACTTTCCAACTTTTGCACTTGTTTTATACTAGCTAGAGACCTCTGAATTTGTTAGGCCATCAATGCCTACGGGTGATCGACACTTCCTACAGTAGTCCTTGCCTATGTTCAGAGTATGTTCACCATAAACATTGTCATCTGTCATTATCAAACCACCCCAGAGGGCACTACAGTTATCTACATTAGCATACATCTTCAGTTACTATCTTACATATTTTCAGTAACATGACATGAGCATGGGGCATGATCGCCTCGTTTTTATACAGACTTTATTTTTCTAACCTAGAGAAAGGTTTGGTCCCACATTTTCCCCTCTCCCTCCAACGGATCGCTCTTGTAGTTCCTCTCAGCACTCGTTCTTACAATGGTACTCTCAGTAGAATAAACATTGATGTATATTGGCTATACATATGATCCTAACCTCACACATCAGGGGGCATCTATTATCACTAAAATTTCATCTGCAACTAGTTACAGGAATACAACATCTCCAACCTCTTATTAATGCACTTGCAGCACCAAGAAAGCATTTTCCAAGAGGCAAAAACTATACAATTGGTCAAAAAATTGACATGTGCTAAAACACTAAAGGAAGCACATGCACAGTGTGCGGGCCAAAGAATCCCATACATCACACAATGTGCCATGTGCATGACTGTGTACGAGAAAATCCACGTACACCTGTGAACGACACATTTATGGTTCTTGTCAGCCCCCCACCCACTTCTGGACCAGCTCCAAACTTGATTTGACCCTCAAATCTGAGATGAATCAGAGTGGGGGGGTGGTCAAAGCCCTAAGGGTTCCCTAAAGGGCCCCTTGTTCACACTAAAGACTAGTTGGATATTACCTCAAAGGGAAGCTATAAAAGGATGCCATGGGTGCATATAGAATTCAAGAATCTCATTGTATTGTTATGTTGCCTCTATTATCCTACAATAAACCTCTTTTCTTCTTGGTGCATACTAGCAACATCTCATTAAGCTATTCACCTCACCTCTTGAGGGAATAAGCTTTGATTTCTTCACCATTTCCTTTGTAGTTTACCATTTGTAAGAAGATCTCTCACATAGGGGACTCAAGAGCCCTCCCAAGGAGGAAGAGGGGATCCATAAGTCCCCTTTTCTCTACAATGTTTTCCCACTAATATACTTCTCCATTGGTGGAATGATTATTGGTCATTTGTTTGAATAGTTTGGTTCTAATTCCCTCATGCATTTTAGTTTTATTTCTTTAGTTGTTGTGAGCTTTGTTGTTTTTTTATTTCATTTGATTGAATTTTTTGATTCATACACTAACCCTTGTCTTGTCTAGTAGACCCAACTAAACTTGCAAGTTCCCCTCTTTTGCTCATTCAAGTGATGAAAGGGACACAACAATATGCATACTCTAGGATGCCCTTTGGTTTGAAGAATGCAGGAGCTACATTTCAACGAGATATGGATCATTCTTTTGAGGGGTTGATAGGAATATTCATGGTGGATTATCAATATGACTTAACAGTACATTCAAAAACAAGAAGTGATTACATTCATCACCTGAGGAAAATTTTTGATGAGTGTACATTATATGGTGTTTCCTTAAATCCAAAGAAATTTGTATTCACTGTAACTCAAGGAAAATATTTGGGTCATATTGTGTGCAAGGAAGGAATCTATATAGATCGTGAAATTGTTAAATCTATAAATGAACTTAAACCGCCATCATCTAAGGAAGGAGTTCAATCATTCTTTGGAAAGATCAATTTTGTACGAAGATTTGTCGTTGACTATGCAAGTATTGTGAAGTCGATCAATTTATTGTTGAAAAAGGGCCAAAGGTTTGAATGGATAGCGGATACACAAGAAGCTTTCAATAATATCAAAAGGGAAATAACTACATCTTCAGTCCTTATTATCCTAGATTTTCAAAAAGACTTCATCACTTATTCATTCGCTATAGAAATGGTGGTTGCATCTATTCTTACTCAAAGGAATACCAAGGGTGACGAACTAGCGATTAGCTTCATGAGAAAGACCCTTCATGATTATGAATTGAGAGATTCATAATTGGAGAAAAAATCCCTATCTCTTGTGAAGACGGTGGCACACTTTCAGACTTACATATTAAATTCTCATGTCATTTCTTTTGTTCCATCCTCTCTTGTGAATATGCTCTTAAATAATCAATTGAGAGAAGGAAAATGGGAAAACTGGCTGGAAAAAATTCAAGAATATGACATTGAAACAAAAACTTTAAAGGAAGCAGAAGGAGATGTTTTATGTAAACTCATTGCAAACAATGATTCTTTGGATGGAATGATTTCAATTTCAGTAGGAGAACCCATGTCATATTCAAAATGGTATAGAGATATTATATTTTATTTAAGGTCTAGACAATTTCCATTCACCATGAATCCTAAAGCACAAAGAACATTGAATATGAAATCGAGTCAATATCTGATGATCGTTGATATATTGTTCAAAAGAAACTATGATGGTATATTGTTGAGATGTGTTGATTCAAGGAAAGCTCAAGAATTCATAAAATAATTTCATGAAGGAATATCTGGTGGATATTTTGTGCCTACTGCCACCGCCCATAAGATAATAAGAGTTGGGCTTTATTGGACATCAATTTTTAAAGACTCATATGCCACAATAAGGAAGTGTGTATCTTGCCCACAATTTTTAGGGAAAATGAATAAATCTGCAATGTCATTATAGCCTATATCTATAGAACAACCATTTTCCCAATGGGGACTTGATGTCGTTTGGCCAATAAACCCAAAGTCAAGCAAAGGACATATATATATTCTCACCGCTACAGATTATTTTACAAAGTGGCCAGAAGAAGTGGAATTAAAAAACATTGATTCTGAAGAATTGATTAAGTTTCTTAAAGATAATATTTTTTCAATATTTGGTGTCCCAGAAAAATTCATCACTGAGAATGGGTCGATTTTCATTGGTTCAAAATTTACACAATTTTGTGGAGGATATGGAATTGATTTTTATTTTTGTAAGTAAGATGTATATGTTACGTATCATGAACAAAAATTACAGTATCATCCTAGCTTCTAGTTGTTGGAGTATTGAGTTTCCTCGAGAGGAAACCAACTCAGACTCACATATAGACTAAATATGATGTGGAAAATTTAACATATTCTCCAAAATCACCCTGTGGGGAAACCGGTTCATCCTAACCAAGTGTTTGAACTCAAAAATAGACTATTTATCAAAAAACTGCAATAATGACCTAATCTAGGCCTATACACTAACCAACATAGAGAAAAAACATTTCCAAACTCCAACAACATAGACCAAACGTTCCAGACACTACTGACGATTGTAAAAAGAAAAAATACATGCAAACACATATATGCTCGTTGCCTGTCACGATGTCTGGTGGGCGTGCATTCCCTCAGCTTCCATTGCGCATGTGCCATGTATAATTTCATTCTCGTCCACAAACATATTTGTTGCATCATCCTCGCACTACACATCCTTCCCCTGGAATTCTAGAGAAAAAACCACCCCTGGAGAAGCGGGAGCGTTGAGGCCAGAGTCTAAAGGATGTAAGGAATGAAGGAGAGTCAAGAGAATTGTTTCAATATATGCATCTCATCATTCCAATTTCTCTAGTCTAAACCGAATATCATCCACGTCCTGTTGGACTGCAAAGACCAATTCCTGGAGAATTGAAAATGAATCCCATAGGCCCGGTGAAAAGATGCACTCTGGATGGAGCTGCTCCTTGTTGTGGGATTCCTCCACACATATTTATTTTGAGTGTACATTACCATCGTCCAATGAGGGCACATAGGTTGGTGACGGGGAAGGCGATGATGGTGCCAACGGAGCGTAGGGTGGTGGAAAAGATGGACGTGCCACCGCTAAATACAAGGTCGAGGCCAATTTAGGGAGAGCTCTAGGAGAAAATCCAAGAGAGTTCCCATGGAGGTCAAACCATTCTACATGGAACACTCAAGGAGAGGACAAAGGTGGAAGGCCAGATTGGTCTACTAAGGACTAAGTTGAGGATGGAGTCGAGGTACTTAGTGTGGGGGTGAAGGAGGGAGGGTTTCGACTACCCATGGCCGTGCGATTTTGATACTAGAGGGCACCACACTTTGGATCCCCTCGCTGGCAGGGCATGGCTTGAGTAACAAGATGTAAGGGTGGATAAAAGACCAGAGTGAACAAAGTAAACACTAGAGGGGGCGACTGAGAACCCGAAATGATGGGAGAAGAGGGGGATAGGAATGAAAAGGGAGAATGGACATCTCCATAAGAAGAGATCATGCGAGTAAAGGTGTATGAGCACATGAGGAGCGGGCCCTGTACCAATACCATAGAAAGGATGGGAGTCCAACTCTAAGTGCATTGGAGTACTTAGTTACTGTAATGTCCCCCACCTCTTAGAGAGGTGATGAGGAGACACAGTGACCTGGGTACCCCCACTAGGTCATAGTCTTACACTGAAGGGGGAAGTCAATGAAGCTAAAATTATATTTTTAAGTTGACTTAAGACAGGAAAAGGGGATTAAAGGTAAAAGATAACTCAAAAGAAGAATAGAAGATTAACCCTAGGAGTTAACCTAACTCAATAGAGAATTAGAAGGAAAAGATATAAGTAAGAGGTTGGGGCGCACCTATTATCCATTATGGTTTTGGATTAGCATTTGATATTTCTCTTGGGCATTCAGTTTGGGGGCTTTGTTATACAAACCCTTGTGAGCAACTCAGTGGTGAAATATCCACTCACCTTGTTCCACAGCTTGGTCTAAGGGATGAAAGACTCCTCCACGCCATTCTAGTCTCATCTCATCTCCATATAGCACTTCAGAAGGTAGCAGGCCATATTGTTCTTGTGATTCCAGCAAGGGTGCACCATTATCTAGAGGGAGGTTCAATCTAGCTTATCCAGAGGGCCTGGGGCCATTCCGACACTTGGGTTTTTTTTGCAGGGGTAGGATCATCAGTTTGAGGAATTTTATGTAGGTTTGTCATCCTCATATCATTATCTGCAGATTGGGATGTCTTGGAGCCATAGGGGACGTCCTGTGATTCAGAAAAACTTAGATCTAGAGAGATCTACTTGTGATTTGGTCCTGAAACTTCTTCCACAGGATTCTCTTAGCCCGATATACATTCCACGAGAGTTTCAAGCCATTTGGAGTTGTAATTATTCAGGGACGAGTTGCATTGGGGTTTCATCTATTCAAGAGGGCACAACTCCCTTAGGAGATTCATCAGTTGGAGGAGTTAAACTTGGCAGTTGGGATTGAAACTTTAGGAGGAGGTTCCCACTGCCCTGATCTATCATTGGGACAAGTTTGATCTCATTTGGAGCATCCTACCATCATGGCCGAATTCTTGAGGGTTTTAGTCTTCACCAGGGGCGTGGCACTCTTCATCTAGAGGTTTTGACATCCAGATCTGTTGGGTGTTGTTCTTCATTACTTATTCATCCTTTGGAATCTTCTTTTGTATCGACAGATCATTTTGTAGTAGCTCATATCTATTGATTGTACGACCATCTAAGGTTTATGCCAAATCGAGCATCTATTGTATTGATTCTACATAATAAAAAGGTCAGATCTTGTTTGTGCTTCTATATATTGATTGTGTTATGATCTTCATGTGTTGGATGAATCTTGTATGCACTTAATAACTCAATAAACACCTGCACAACAATAAATCAGTAGTAGTTAGTGATACCAAGTGAAAATTTTGGCTTGGGATCATTACAGTGGTATCAGAGCTTCGATCCTCCAAACCTGTGGAGAGATCGGCGCATGCAGAGGTACAGTGGAATTGTTATGGGGCCGAGGAAGAAAAACAACAGTGAAACAGAGGCAGAAATGGAAGGGTCAGGGGATGACCATGAGCCTCGGGGCTTGTCTTTCTTAGTAACCGAATTTGGTAAGTTCTAGCAAAACATGAACCGCATAGAAAGCACCTTGGTCCAACAGTTGGATGAGTATTAGGAAACCAGCAGAAGGGGACAGGTCAAAATTTCTGAAACCTTGAAGAAAGTTGATGAGAATATATAGAAGATGAACAAGAACCAATCTAGAATAACTGACCTTCTGATGCAAGTAACCCATCGAGGAAAGGATCCTGATACGTATGGGAATAAGGAGGCTAGGGGTTCCGGTGGAACCCATGAGGAAGTTAGATATAACCTGGAGAAAGCACCAGGATCCGAAGGAAGTCTGGGAGGTGGCACGTCCCATGGGCAGATGGGTAGCAGGGCCAATCATAGGCCATACATGCCAGTTTTCATAGATGAACAGCTAGGCCGACACGCAGGTAGCAGAGCTAACCCTAGACCATACATGCCCACATTCACAGATGAAAAAGGGAAACATGAACAGGTTGAAGACTTTGTGGAACAATTGGCCAAGAGTACCAAGGAATACTACAGCTTGGATATGAGAGTTCAAAGATAGATGTCCCTAGACCAGTATTGTCAACTCAGTTTCAGAAACCAGCCTAGGACAAACCATAGGGGCATCTTTGAGTTTGAGCGAAGGGCAGGGAAGATAGAGATTCCATACTTTGATGGTACGGCCAAGATGACAGCACAAGCATGGGTGCAAAAGTTGGATACTTACCTACAGCTTAACCCCATGAGAGAGATGGAGGCCATCAAGTTTT
This sequence comes from Picea glauca, assembly GCA_000966675.3. Taxonomy (NCBI): domain Eukaryota; kingdom Viridiplantae; phylum Streptophyta; class Pinopsida; order Pinales; family Pinaceae; genus Picea; species Picea glauca. Next base: position 48,516 of record JZKD02S0389496.1, on the reverse strand, counting down.
CCACTATGTACTTGGATGGAAAGGCCCATGACTGGTGGTATCATGGGCTCACCACACTCATCCACAATCAGATTGTATCCTATATATAATTCACTCAAAGGCTCATTGATATATTTGATCAAGGAGATCCTGAGCTACATTTCTGGGAGCTCACCCAACTCAAGAAAATAGGTACGGCTGAGGCATACATTGATGAATTCCATAGGTTGGCAGTCATGGTGCAAGATATGTGCCCGACTAGGCTCATGATTCTTTTCACAGAAGGGTTGATGGAACCCTTGAAGGGTTGGGTAAAGGCCTTCAAGCCTACTAACCTACAGGAGGCCATTTGGAAGACGATGGATTTGGGTCCAGCTGCTAAACCAAAATTCATACCTAGACCTCCTCTTAACAATTGTGGAAGAGATCAAAGGCCTCCAATAAACCAGGGAGGATGTGAACCTAAGGGTTATGATAGGGGTCATGGCAGAATAGATGATAACACCAGGAGAGAACTGAGAAGGAAGAAACTCTTCTTCACATGGAAGGAACCATGGAATCCCTCACACAAGTGCATGGGACGTGGATAGGTACATTACATTGAGGTCACTTCAGATAATGAAGAAGAAGATGAGGTTGGACAGATACAGAACATGGAGGCAGAAACCCCTAACGCAGCAAAAGAAGGACAAATTACAGGACAAGATAGTATGGACACCTTGGCATCTATCAGTGGAGTGCCCAAGTATAACACATTCCAAATGAGGGGGGTATTTCAAGCCCAGAGAGTCTCAATCTTGATTGATGGAGGATCTTCCCACAACTTCATTGATGCAGCATTGTTGAAGAGAAGACTCATACCCATAGTAGAATTTGAAGGATTCAAAGTGGAGGTTGCAGGAGGAAGCACCATGTCGTGTGAAAGATATATCCCAGGCCTAAAAATTACCTTGGGAAGGCATGAGTTGACACAGGACGTCTATGTGGTACAGGTGCATCCGCAACCCTCACGGTCCAACCCGATCTCAACAGGACCTTCTTCAACCTCTGACCGAAGAGTTATATCACTCTTCGAATCTCGTATTTGGACTCTTTATCACCCACAGGACACTCTGTTGATCTCCCGGCAAGTTTCTTGGGAAATCGGGTTTCGCGATATCGTGAAACTCGTGAGCACTATTTCATGCAACTCAAAACCCCGAACCCCGATGGTCAAGGGGTCAACTCTTCTCATGCATGTCGGGGATTTCCCTTTCGGGATATCGCTACTCGCGATATCGACACTCTGAACTTCCAAACCCCGAGTACCGATGTACCGATTACCCGATACAGTGACACCTGTACTCTACTATCCTCTGGGGTCCTGCGCTGCCACGTCACCTTCAAGATTTCACGGATCGTGGTTTTGTCGTTCCCAATTTATTTGCAATCGAAAGTCCCGAATGCCGAACCCTGATCTCTTGGGATCTCACGCCACATCTCCCGTAGAATCAACAGCTCCGGTTATATCGAGAAATCGCTATTCGCGATTTCAATGAGTATGAAACTCTTACCCTCGCAAACCCCGATATGCCGATATGCGATGGCTCTTGGGTTAAATTCCCCACAACTTCTCCGCGATCTAACGGTCAACGGGACTTCGCGATTCTCTTCAGCGATCCCTGATCGTCAATTCTCCGCCTTAGAGATTTCTTCTTCTCCACAGCTTCTCTCAATTCGAACCTCACCTGGGTCTGTTCCAGCAGTGTCCACAAAGGAACTATCCCTCCTGAGCTTAATTCCTCTCACTCCTTTAGAGAATTTTCACCCGTTTCTAACACTCAACCCCAACAATTCTTGAAGTGTTGGGTTCTTCCAGACTCCGTGCGCTTCCTGCAACAATAGTCTATACCTTCCTTTGCTCAAACAACTGCTGAGACTTCAACTCCGCCCTGCACTTCCCCTGCACGCTCAGATAACCCAATTCAACTCCTGGGCAGAGGAGAATAAGAGTTCAACTGTCTGGCCTCATCAACGCACTCTATGCGGATGAATTCGACTGCAGTCTATGCAGGAATCTCCTGGCTCAGACAGAGAAACAATTGAAACTCATTCTCTTCCCTCGCAGACTTCAGTAAACCTATGAAATCACATGCACAACATATTCAAAAGAAAATGCATAACAGAAAGCACACATCCATGAGCATACCATCAATACAGAGAAAATGACACAAACCATGAAAGTGAATCAATGACTTCCTTCTATTAATTCAATCTGTACATGGGTGTTCTTCACCAATTCTCTGCTTTGCTCTTCTCTTGCTCCTGTTTGATGATCCAGAATAATGATTCCTACAATGTACAAAGGAGGGTGCCTATATTCCGTTTTCCCTCTCGAATTTTACAACTATCAAATCTACAATAAATTCCTATCTAGCAGCATTAAACCTATTAAATGCCTTCCTATATACTAAGCACGTGAGCTTATTCGCCCAAGGTCTGTTTACAATACAAGTGTGATTCTTATGAATGCCTTCATTAAAGAATGGCGCAGCCACATCAAGGTGAAATTCAAAAAGAAGTTTCCTGGCTTGTCCAGCTGTCTTTCCCTGCTCCACGCGCTGGCTCGCTTGATGAGTGAGCGATGCTCCTGCATCATACTCCTCGGCTTGAAAGATTTCATGGGCTCCTGTCCATGAGCTCCTGCATGGTCTGCCCATGCTTCTGTATAACTGCTTCTGTTTCCCAGCTGGCATCCTCCACTGGGTGATTCTTCCACTTCACCAGGTACTCAAAATACTGTTTTCGCCTGGTCTTCCTGCCCAATCGCTTGTCCAGTATGAACACCATCTGCAGTTTCTATGCAACTGGTAACTTCTTCTACCACTGGACTTCTGGTTCTTCCGTTCCAGCCTCTGCTTCTCCATCAAACCTGTATGGGTATAAATCTGAAACATTGAAAATTGGAGATATCCCGATGCCATCTAACAATTCAAGCTCATATGCGTTCTCCCCGAATTTCTTCAGGACTTTGCATGGCCCTATTTTCTTCATCTTGAGCTTGTTATATGTTCCCCTTGGGAACCTTTCTTTCCTCAGGTGCACTAGAATGATATCACCAACTTCAAACTGAAGTTGTCTCTTCCGTTGATCGGCTCTGCGCTTATACTCTTGATTTGCATCCATTAGTCGTTGCTTCACCTTTGTGTGAAGTTCCTCCATCGCTTCAGCGAATTCTTCAGCGCTTGCGCTGCTAGTTTCAGCCTGTTCTGACTCCCTGAGCTCAGAAACTCCCCTCGGCTGTGTTCCATACAAAATATGGAATGGGATTTTGCGTGTACTCCGATTCACCGAATCGTTGTACGCAAATTCTGCCTGTGGTAATATTTGGTCCCAACTGCTATGATGCTCCATCACTAGGCTTCTCAATAGATCTACCAGACTTCTGTTGACTACTTCTGTTTGCCCATCCGTCTGAGGATGGTAAGCTAAACTAAATTCCAGATTAGTCCCAAGCTTCTTCCATAGCGTCCTCCAAAAATGACCTATGAATTTAGTATCCCTATCCGAGACTATACTTCTCGGTAACCCATGCAACCTAACAATTTCTTTGAAAAACAAGTTCGCGATGTGGGTCGCATCGCTGGTCTTATGACACAGAATAAAATGTGCCATCTTCAAGAATCTGTCTACCACCACGAAGATGGAATCAACTCCTCGCTGAGTTCTCGGCAAACCCAAGACGAAATCCATGTTGATCGCCTCCCATGGCCTCTCAGGTATGGGTAATGGCTGATAGTATCCAGTGTTCTGCTTTCGGCCCTTAGAATGTTGACAAATTTGGCACCTGTCAACAAACCTTTTGACATCGGCTCACATGCCCGGCCAATAATACGATTCTCTCAGCTTTGCGAATGTTTTGTCATGTCCAAAATGACCTGCTAATCCCCCACTATGCTTTTCCTTCACCAAATTCTCCCTCATGGAGCAATTCGGAATACATAACTGATTGCTTCTGAATAGTAATCCTTCCTAGATCATGAAATCTATCCATGGGCTTCGATCCTTGAGAACTGGGTTCTCTGCTGCCTCGTATGCCTTTCCGAAATCTGCATCACCTCCATACATGTCTTTCAGATTCTCAAAACCCAAGGTTTTGACCCTGAACTCCTGCAACAGTAAACATTTCCTGCTAAAAGTTTCATCCACTTTGTTAGCAGTCCCTGAAATGTGTTTGATCACAAATGTGAAATTCTGCATATACTCTACCCATTTTGCATGCTTTTGGTTCAACTTCTCCTGTTGACTTACAAACTGCAATGCATGATTATCGCTATACAGAACAAATTCTTTGGGTATCAAGTAATGCCTCCACTTTTTCAATGCCTGTATAATGGCATAAAACTATTTATCATATTTGGAGTATTTTAATTTCGTCTCATACAGCTTCTCGCTGAAATATGCCACTGGTCTGTCATCCTGACTCAAGACCCCTCCTACGGCATATCCGCTCGCATCACATTTCACCTGAAATGTCTTTTGAAAATCAGACAACACCAGAATTGGTTGCTCTGTGATCTTCCGCTTCAACAGATTGAAACTTCTTTCGACCTCTGCTGTCCAATGAAAAACTTTATGCCGCTTCTTCAGCGTGTCCATCATTGCGGCGCTAATTCCACTGAAATTTCGAATGAATTTTCAATAGAAACTAGCCAAACCATGGAAGCTCCTCACCTCAAAAACATTTCTCGGTGATGGCCAATTCTTTATCACGTCCACCTTCTCAGGATCCATCTTCAACTCATTCGCTGAGATAACAAAACCCAGATAGATGAGCTCTGTCTTCATGAAGGAACACTTCTCCATGTTGATCAACAGCTTTTCCTGCTGCAATCTCCTCATTACAATAGCCAAATGTTTCAAGTGTTCAACCTTGGTCTTACTGAAAATCAGTATATCGTCTAGATACACGACCACAAATTTGCCAATGAATTCCCTTAGGAATTCATTCATCAGCCTCATGAATGTGCTCGGTGCATTTTTCAAGCCAAATGGCATGACCAGCCATTCGTAAAAACCTTTGTTTGTCTTGAATGTTGTCTTCCATTCATCTCCCTCTCTCATGCGAATCTGGTGATATCCACTCTTGAGATCAATTTTTGAAAAATAATTTGCCCCACTCAGGCAATCCATCAGATCATCCATTCTCCGCAGTGGAAATATGTACCTGATGGTGATTTTATTAATCGCTCTGGAGTCTGTACACATCCTCCAGCCTCCATCCTTCTTCGGACGTAGTACTGTCGAAACAACACATGGACTGAGACTCTCCCTGACTAGTCCTTTATCCAGTAGATCCTGTACCTTCCTTTTGACCTCCTCGTTCTCCTGAGGCATCAATCTATATGCAGCTTTATTCGGTAAGCTTGCTCTGGGTATGAGGTCTATGTGGTGACTCACACTGCTCATTGGTGGCAACGAACGAGGTAGTTCATCCATGATAATATAAGCAAACTCTCCTAATAGTTCCTGAATCTCCTCTGGCAAGTTGTCCACTCTTGTGCTAGTCAGAACGATTCTCGGTTTCGTGACCACAAAGAATTGTGGATCTTGATTCTTCTCCATATCTGTGAGAAGCTCCTTCCCACTCATGAGAAGTATTATGCTGGTTACTTCCGGCTTTACTTCCTTATCCTTTATCGAAAGAAATGTGTGTGTTATCCCATCCTTCTCCAACGTGTAGGTGTTCATCCTCCCGTCATGAACAACATTTCAGTCATACTACCATGGTCTACCCAATAATACATGACATACATCCATGGGAATGACATCACATAGAATTGTATCTCTATATTCACCCATTCTGAAATCAACCAAGCATTGTTTCGTAACACTTACCTGGTGTCCTTTCTGCAGCCATGATACCTTGTATGGACTTGGGTGTTTTGTCGTCTCCAGCTCTAGTTTCTCCACCATCTCGGTTGAAACGAGATTGTCGGTGCTTCCGCTGTCCACGATGACTTTTCATTTCCAGCCCTTGGTCTTGCAAGTCGTTCTGAATAGTCTGGTTCTCTGAGTTGTGTCCTCCACCTCTTTCTCAGGTGTCAAGAGAACTTTGTGTACCATCAGTGACTTCCCACTTCTAGTGTCTTCATCCTCAACATCACGTCTCTGCGCCTCTGTGATGTGAGCTTCTCCTCTGTCCATATTCATGTCTGGACAATCCATGGCTTTATGTCCATCTTTCCCACATGTAAAACATGTGATGATTCCTCCACGACCTCTTCCTCTACCTCAGTTACGAGGAATAGCGTTGGCATCAGCATAACCGCCACCCTGCTCGGTATGCTATCTCCTCGGCTCAGCATATTGTTGCCTTGGTTGTGAGGTTCCACCTCTCTCAACCTTTCCCTGAGGTCTCTTCCATTCCTCCTTGGGTTTCTGAGTTCTTTCTTGGGCAACTGCCTTGCCTCTGGGCTGACTCCTGCCTCGCCCTCGCTGTCCTTGCTTGCAACTCAACTTCTCCTTGGCTTTCAGAGCCATCTGGTACGCATCCTCCACTGTTCGGATGGTAACCATGCTCAATTCATCCTGAATGTCATACCTTAAGACATGCAGGTACCTTGCCACCTTTTCATCATCGCTCTCCCGATGACCTGCTCGGATATTCAATCTGTAAAATTCCTCGATGTACTCTTTCACCATCATTAACTTCCGTCTTAGGTCATGCATTCGCCTGAACAAAGTGATCTGGTAATCTCTGGGGATGAACTTTTCTTTCATCTTAGCAATCATTCTATCCCAGCTTTTAATCTTTACTTTTCCCTTGGAACGCCTGTCTGCCTGTAGCTCGTCCCACCATAAGGCCGCATGTCCTTTCAATTTAGTAACAGCGTGCCTTACCTTTTTATCTTCTTCGACATCCTCATAGTCGAAGTAGGTGTCTAGTGCTCGGATCCAATCCAACAACTCTTCTGCATCTAGACTTCCTTCATAAGTCGGAATGTCCATCTTGGTCTTCGAGCTCATCCTGGCGATAGCCTTGATCAATCGCTCAGTCGAGGCATCTTCTGCTGAGACCTCTTCTGCATGTCCAGCTTCCTCTTCCACTTTGAAATCGCTAAGATCCCCTGCACCAGCTCCACGCCTTTGTGCAGTCTCCATATCCTCAAGCTTCGCTCGAAGATCTCTCATCTGGCGCTCCATTTCTGGATTTCTTGTCGGTCTTCCTCTTCTTTGGGCATCCCTGTCTTCTCGATCAGGCGATTGCCTTTCTCTTCTAGGTGGCATGGTGTACTTCTGTCTCTGCTACAGAAAACAGAGATGTACCGACTCTGATACCACTTGGTGCAGGTGCATCCGCAACCCTCACGGTCCAACCCGCTCTCACCAGGACCTTCTTCAACCTCTGACCGAAGAGTTATATCACTCTTCGAATCTCGTATTTGGACTCTTTATCACCCACAGGACACTCTGTTGATCTCCCGACAAGTTTCTCGAGAAATCGGGTTTCGCGATATCGCGAAACTCGTGAGAACTATTTCATGCAACTCAAAACCCCGAACCCCGATGGTCAAGAGGTCAACGCTACTCACGCATGTCGGGGATTTCCCTTTTGGGATATCACTACTCACGGTATCGATGCTCTGAACTTCCAAACCCCGAGTACCGATGTACCGATTACCCGATATAGCGACACCTGTACTCCACTATCCTCTGGGGTCCCACGCTGCCACATCACCTTCGGGATTTCACGGATCGCGGTTTTGCCATTCCCAATTTCTTTGCAATCAAAAGTCTCGAATGCCGAACCCCGATCTCTCGGGATCTCATGCCACCTGTCCCGTAGAGTCAACGGCTCCGGTTATATCAGGAAATCGCTATTCGCGATTTCAACGAGTATGAAACTCTTGCCCTCACAAACCCTGATATGCTGATATGCGATGGCTCCTGGGTTAAATTCCCCACAACTTCTCCGTGATCTAACGGTCAGCGGGACTTCGCGATTCTCTTCAGCGATCCCTGACCGTCAATTCTCCACCTTAGAGATTTCTTCTACTCCATAGCTTCTCTCAATTCGAACCTCACCTGGGTCTGTTCCAGCAGTGTCCACAAAGGAACTATCCCTCCTGAGCTTAATTCCTCTGACTCCTTCAGAGAATTTTCACCCGTTTCTAGCACTCAACCCCAATAATTCTTGAAGTGTTGGGTTCTTCCAGACTCCGTGCGCTTCCTACAATAATAGTCTATACCTTCCTTTACTCAGACAGCTGCTGAGACTTCAACTCCACCCTGTACTTCCCATGCATGCTCGGATAACCCAATTCAACTCCTTGGCAGAGGAGAATAAGAGTTCAACTGTCTGGCCTCATCAACGCACTCTATGCGGATGAATTCGACTGCACTCTATGCAGGAATCTCCTGGATCAGACAAAGAAACAATTGAAACTCATTCTCTTCTCTCGCAGACTTCAGTAAACCTCTGAAATGACATGCACAACATATTCAAAAGCAAATGCATAACAGAAAGAACACATCCATGAGCATTCCATCAATACAGAGAAAATGACACAAACCATGAAAGTGAATCAAATACTTCCTTCTATTAATTCAATCTGTACATGGGTGTTCTTCACCAATTCTCTGCTCTGCTCTTCTCTTGCTCCTGTTTGATGATCCAAAATAATGATTCCTACAATGTACAAAGGAGGGTGCCTATATTCCGTTTGCCCTCTCGAATTTTACAACTATCAAATCTACAATAAATTCCTATCTAACAACATTAAACCTATTAAATGCCTTCCTATCTACTAAGGACGTGATCTTATTCACCCAAGGTCTGTTTACAATACAAGTGCGCTTCTTATGAATGCCTTCATTAAAGAACGATGCAGCCACATCAAGGTGAAATTCAAAAAGAAGTTTGTTGGCTTGTCGAGTTGTCTTTCCCTGCTCCACGCACTGGCTCGCTTGATGAGTGAGTGATGCTCCTGCATCACTATGTCATGAATATTTCGGATACCAACATCATCTTAGGAGTTCAATGGCTCAGCACATTAGGGCCTATCACCACCAACTACAAAACAATGTAAATGTCATTCACAGAAGAGGGTGGACGAAAGGTAGTGCTTCGGGGCATGATAGGGAATGTTTCAAATGTAGTCACGGCCAAGAGAATGGAATCCATCTTCCGGAGAGATGAAATATTTTATGCAGCCGAATGTAGGGTTGTGACACATGTGGATGAACAGGGCAAGGTTCATTACACTCCAGAAATCAAGGAGATCATTGAAAAACACCACAAGGTGTTTGGGCCTATTCCTCCAGGGGTTCCACCGGATAGAGGATTTGAGCACATTATTGAGCTAGAGGAAGGGTCCAAACCAGTGATCACCACACCGTACAGACATCCCAAGAAGTACAAAGATGAGATAGAAAATGCCATCAAGGAACTTCTGGACATGGAACACATCCGACCCAGCAGTAGTCCTTTTGCTTCTTCATTAGTGTTGGTGAAGAAGAAGGATGGAACTATGAGGATGTGCATTGACTTCAGGGCCTTGAATAAAAATACCATTAAAAATAGGTACCCAATAAGAAGGATTGATGAACTGTTAGACGAATTGCATGGGGTTGTCTACTTCACTAAGATTGACCTTCGTTCTGGCTACCATCAAATCAAGATAAGGGAGGAAGACATCTCAAAAATAGATTTTAGATGTCACTACGGTCATTATGAGTTTCTGGTGATGCCCTTTGGGTTAACCAATGCCCCTGCTACGTTCCAGTCATGTATGAACCATTTATTCAACAAGCATATAAGGAATCACCTGTTAGTATTCTTTGATGACTTGCTTATCTACAACAGAACATGGGAGGAGCATCTTAGGCATTTGGACCAGATTTTGTCAGTTATGGAAGAACAGTCGCTATATGCTAAGGAGTCCAAATGTGATTTTGGAATGACAGAGGTCCTTTATCTTGGACACATTATCAGAGAAAAGGGGGTACAAGTGCATCAGGAGAAGATTGAATCCATCATGGAATGGCCCATTCCTAAGACACTCACAAAATTGAGACGATTTCTAGGAATGTGCTCATATTAAAGGAAGTTTGTCAAGGGATTCTCTCAATTATGTGCACCCTTGACTGATTTGACTAAGAAGGGAGCATTCAAGTGGGGCGAGGAGGCTCAAACAATGATGGACAAGATGAAGAAGGTGATGAGTACGTGCCCAGTCTTAGCTCTTCCAGATTTTAGTCTTCCATTTACCTTGGAGTGTGATGCATCCGGGGAAGGAATAGGGGTCGTATTGATGCATAAGAGGCACCCTCTTTCCTATGAGAGTCGGAAACTTCGGGGTCTTGAGATACTCTACAACATTTATGATAAAGAAATGTTGGCTATCATGCATGCACTAGCCAAATTCCGAAAATACTTGGTAGGTGATCGGTTTGTTGTCAAGTCAGATCATAATAGTCTCAAATACTTATTGAAACAGAAGGACTTGAACGAGAGGAAACAAAAATGGGTAAGAAGAATACAGGCCTATGATTTCGACATTGATTTTGTCAAAGGAAAGAATAATGTGGTGGCAGATGCCTTATCCAGGAGACCATCCATCCTTGCCATAACATGGATAACAGTTGATTGGAAAGACCAACTAGTGATGGAGTATGTAGAGGATCAGTTTGTGTGCCAACTACTGGACGGGTAGGTACAAGATGAATATTTCAAGGTTATTAATGACCTCATCTACTACAAAGACTGAATATTCTTGTTTTCTGGGTTAGCCTTCAAGGCCAAGGTATTGCAGGCATGCCATGACTCACCAATGGCGGGACATCAGGGGATCAACAAGACGTACAGGCAGGTGAGAGAAATATTCTCTTGGAAAGGGATGAAGGAGGATGTGATTAGGCACGTCAAAGAGTGTGTGACATATCAAGCAAACAAGGACGAGCACACACACCCAGCAGGACTTTTGCAACCCTTGCCCATTCTGGAGCACAAATGGGAAAGCATATCCATGGATTTCATCACCGAGCTACCAAAGATGCAAGGAAAGGACTGCATATTCATAGTGGTGGACAGGTTAACGAAGTTTTCACACTTCTTTTCCATAGCTATTGACTTTAGTGCAGCACAGGTGGCCAAACTATTTTTCAAGGAGATTTTCAGGTTGCACGGCCTCCCCAAGACCATTGTCAGAGATAGGGATAGTAGGTTTATGAGTACTTTCTGGCAAGAGTTATTCTGATTGGTTGGTATGGCCTTGACCCCTAGCACTAGCTATCACCCACAAACAGATGGACAGACAGAGATAGTCAACAAGTGGGTCGAAGGCTATCTCAGAAACTATGTGGCACGGAAATAGAAGGCATGGGTCAGATGGTTGCATTTGGGAGAATATTGCTACAATACCACCCATCATATGTCCATTGGCATGTCTCCATTCAGATATTTGTATAGCTATGATCCCTTTTCATTTGTAGAGATTGCATTTGGAGACAGCAAAGCACCGATGGTACAGGATTGGATACAGCAGAGCCAAGACATTATCAGGGAATTGAAGGATCATTTACAGAGGGAACAAAACTAGTAGAAGGTCCAAGCAGACAATCACAGAGTTGACCGAACTTTTGAGGTTGGAGATTTAGTCTACTTGAGGTTGCAACCATACAGACAGGCTTCCATTAAAATAAGCGGAGCGGAGAAACTACAACCTCATTTCTTTGGACCCTACAGAGTCATCCGGAGGATAGGGGTCGTAGCTTACGAGCTGGAGCTACCACAGGGTAGCAAAATTCACAACATTTTTCATGTCTTGTTCTTTAAGAAAGACCTCGGTCAACACATCAGGCCTATTGAGGTATTACCCCCCATGGATGAGGAGGGACAACTTGTTTTGATTCCGGAGGAGGTGATAGAAGTCTGAGAGAAGAATCTCAGAAACCAGAGCATCAAGAAGTACCTGATCAGGTGGAAGGATTTACCCATTGAGGATGCCACTTGGGAATAGGAACACATGGTAAGAGAAGCAGGTTTGGAATTGCTTGAGGACAAGAAATTTCAAGCAAGGGAGAGTGTAATGTCCCCCACCTCTTAGAGAGGTGATGAGGAGACTCAGTGGCCTAGGTAGCCCCACTAGGTCATAGTCTTACACTGAAGGGGGAAGTCAATGAAGCTAAAATTATATTTTTAAGTTGACTTAAGAAAGGAAAAGGGGATTAAAGGTAAAAGATAACTCAACAGAATAATAGAAGATTAACCCTAGGAGTTAACCTAACTCAACAAAGAATTAGAAGGAAAATGTATAAGTAAGAGGTTGGGGCGCACCTATTATCCATTCTGGTTTTGGATTAGCATTTGCTATTGCTCTTGAGCATTCAGTTTGGGGATTTTGCTGTACAAACCCTTATGAGAAACTTAGTGGTAAAATATCCAGTCACCTTGTTCCACAGCTTGGTCTCGGGGATGAAAGACTCCTCCACACCATTCTAGTCTCAGCTCATCTCCATCCAACACTTCAGAAGGTAGTAGGCCGTACTGTTCTTTTGATTCCAGTAAGGGTGCACCATTATCTAGAGGGAGGTTCGATCTAGCTTATCCAGAGGGCCTGGGGCCATTCTGACACTTGGGTTTTGTTTGTAGGGGTAGGATCATCATTTTGAGGACTTTTTTGGAGGGTTATCATCCTCATATCATTATCTATATATTGGGATGTCTTGGAGCCATAGGGGACGTCCTGTGATTAAGAAAAAATCATATCTAGAGAGATCTGCTTATGATTTGGTCCTGAAACTTCTTCCACAGGATTCTCTTAGCCCGATCTACATTCCAGGAGAGTTTCAAGCCATTTGGAGTTGTATTTCTTCAGGGACGAGTTGCATTGGGGTTTCATCTATTCAAGAGGGCACAATTCCCTTAGGAGATTCATCAATTGGAGGGGTTAAACTTGGGTGTTTGGCTTGAAACTTCAGGAGGAGGTTCCCACTACCCTGATCTATCATTGTGACAAGTTTGAGCTCATTTGAAGCATCCTTCCATCAGGGCCGAATTCTTGAGGGTTTCATTCTTCACCTGGGGCGTGGCACTCTTCAGCTAGAGGGTTTGACATCCAGATATTTTGGGTGTTGGTCTTCGTTACTTATTCGTCCTTTGGGGGCTTCTTTTTTATCAATAGATCATTTTGTAGCAGGTCATATCTATTGATTGTATGGCCATCTGAGGTTTATGCCATATCGTCCATCTATTGTATTGATTCTGCATAATTAAAAGGTCAGATCTTGTTTTTTCTTCTATATCTTGATTGTGTTATGATCTTCATGTGTTGGATGAATCTTTTATGCACTTAATAACTCAATAAACACCTTCACAACAATAAATCAATAGTAGTTAGTGATACCAAGCGAAAAAATTGTCTCGGGATCATTACAGTTACTCGAGTGATGAAGTGAGAGCTCGCAACAACATGCATGAGGGAGTAGTTAAAGGTAGAGGGGATCCACAGGTGCCAACACATGGGCATGGGAAAGGTGGTAGCACATAATGGAAGTTTGGGCACATGGAGAGCACTATAACCCCCTCTGGGGGTAGATAATATTAAATTGTTATGGAATGGTCTTGTAGAATCCACCAATAAGACGCTCATTCAGATATTGAATAAATTTGTTGATAAGAACCAAAGGAATTGGCATTTAAAGTTGACTGATGTGTTGTGGGCGAGCATAATGACTCCAAAAGACAACACTGGAATGTCTCTGTATACATTGGTTCATGGGAAAGAAGTAAAAATGTTAATTAGCCTTGAGGTGAATGCCTTGAATTTTGTGGTCAATATAGAGGATGCAAAAGATTTTTTAGGTATGCAAAAAAGGGTCAATCAGTTATTGAAATTGGAGGAAGAAAGAAGTAAATCCATGAACATGACCTCTTAGAGACAACAAACTGTCAAAAAATGTTTTGATTAAAATAAAACAGTAAAGAATTTTTAGAGGGGCGAACTAGTGTTATTCTGTAATAAAGCTAAGGAGAAACCATCAATGCACACAAAATTCTAAGAACTCTAGATCGAATTGTACATCATTGAAACAATACTCGGTTTTAATTCTTATATGGTCAAAGATATGAAGGGTAAAATGATAATGTTTCATGTTAATGAGAAACATTTGAAAGGATTCTTCACCTGAAATTTTCTCATTTCCTTATACATAATTTTATTTTATTTTGTATATTCTTACAGTTGACTCCATAGCCCAATGGATGGAAGCACTTGTCATGAATATTATGGATTCTTGAAAACCCATAGGGGGTTATCATCCCACTGTTGGATCCAGTTGTTGAGATCAGTTCATGCTTTCAAAATTTCCTTTCCCTTTCTATTTTCCCAAATTGTTTTTTCCATTTCTTTTCACTCTTCTACACCTACCCTTGTTTCCATTTTTCCATTATTCCCTTCTTCTATCCGTTTCTATTTACCATACTTAGTTGTATTTTAAAAATTGGCAGGTTCACGGGGAGGTCGGTTGGCGGGCCTTCATCCCCATCCAATTTCCTATGGAACAAGTCTAACAACCTCCTTGTTATATTATACATAGCCTTTTTTTCTAACTTCACAAATTCGTGGGGTCGAGCCTTCATTCTCCAAGTTCCGCAATCTCAACTCTAGACGCAAAATTTTGTGATCCTCATTTCAACCATCAAACTTGTCGTGGGTTTTGAGTCTCTACGTATTTTATTGTCCCTGCATGCAAGTCTGATAGACCTCTTTTCTACACTTAACTTATTTTTTATCATCCACAACCATGCGTTCAATGGTTCCTGGGTTGGCGGTATCATGAAAATCTTAATATTCAAATCTACTCTCGTCCATCCCCACCATTCTATTGTTTTTTCCAATATTCGTTAAATGTTGTTTAATGCTAACAATTGATTGTGCAGGCTCCGATAATATTTTCATTAATGGTGAAAGACTCAAGGATATTACTTATTAAATTTTATTAATTCACCATTTTTCCAAAGGATTATATTATTTTAATCTCTCTAAAAAGATTTATTTAAAGTTATTATTCAGCTGAAAAAATACTAGACAACAATTTTTTGGAGATACTTGAAATATTTTTTGTCATGAAGACCAGATATTTCAGTGGTCTGGAGCATATTCATATTACTCATCTCCTCTTGCAAAACAAGACATAATATGGGCATCCAGAATCGCTCACGCAGGGTGTATACCTAAGGTTTTTGAGTGCATAGAACTTGTGGTATGGTGCATTGAGAAGTACATGTCAAGCTAGAGAATTATACAACTTCAAGATCATTCCCCCATTTCCCTTTAACCACAGGTTTTTCGCAAGATGTTGAAGGTCCCAAGGCCAACACTTACCTTCAAAGGAGAAGACAACAAATATTTTCTAAAGAAACATAACAATGGCTTGGACCTCATGCATGAATAGTTGGAGAATCCTGCGACTATTCCAAAAGACATAACTAGGATCCACGTCGATACATTTCAAGAGATTGCATGGCTATTCACCAGTTTGTCAGGTTAGGAAATCACTTCTAACATTTCTCACATTATTCTATATATTTTATATTTTATAGTAAAAGAACATGCCATCTTTGACTGGGGAAAACTGATTTCTATCAGAATCTCATCCCAATTATCACACTACAAAAGGGACAAAAAATTCTTTATGTCTTCCTATTTTGTATTTTCTATAGTATATTGTTCTCAATTTTCAAACTTGACTATAAGTAAGAGGGTGAACTGTTAAATAGATCAATTTACCTTCTGGTATCAGGTATCGTGGAGACACAAGATCTCTACATGTTTTTAAACATTTTACAATGATTTTGTCTCAGTCCTCAAAGGGTTATTGTTTGGTGAAAATACCCCAAGGATATCTAACCAAGCTAAAAAATTGTTAGAGAAAAAGGGAATGATGGAATAGATGGAAAATCACAATGTCATCATGATATTTTGTTCCAAAGAATAACCCTCTTTTCTTCCATATCATGTATCTGAAAAATTGTTTATTATAGAAGTGGAAAGGAAATACAAATTTTGTGTACATTGTTTCCATGAAAAAAGGAAAAAACAATGCATCCCCTTAGCATGGAATATTGGAGATTTAATTTGCATAAACATAAATAAAATTGACTAGTTTGCAAACCATTTCAACAATGTGAACTTAAAGTATGCTGAAAAATCAAGGGCTTTGATCCTGGCATAATATTTGTGGAACACATGATTTCGGTAGGATTCAATAACTCATTCATCCAGACTACCTTGAATTAAGAAGAAGAAAGTAACAACCAAAGTAATCCTATACACAAAGTTGGTGACCTAGACACAGTACTAAGTACTAACGAGTTGTATAAGCAAAAAGGAAACGATCCCAGTGGAAGGATCACCATGTCTCCATTTGTTACTCCCAAAACTACCATATCCCGCAACAATTATCCAACGGATCACCTAGTTAAAAATATTTCCAACTGTAGTTCAATAAGTGGAGGAAAGACGAATCCTCCCCCCTGGAAAATTGAGAATTCACACAAGTTACCCATGAGAAAGAAAAGGAAGAATTTAATACAAGAGGAAGATGACAACCTTAAGAATACGACATCAAAAGATTTTCTCTAGATGAGATTGAGCTCGAGGCAGATATTGAGAAAGTATTTCCTGTGATGGAACAACTAGAAATTGTAACTCAACAAAAAAAATTATTGGAATTTTTTGCAAATGAGATTTTTAGTGAAGAGGAATCCTTCACTTTTCAATGTGTTATTTTTAATAAAGAGTCTAAAAAATTAATTGTGGAAAGAGGTGATCAGAAAAATTAAAAAGGAAAATCTCGCTTAGAGGTTGACCTGAAAGACATGCGACCATGCCAAATATCTAAAATTCATAGGGAAATCAATGATGCTCTTGAAAATTCCATTGATGGATTGGAAGCTGAAAATGCCAAGCTAAATGAAAGAATCAGAGAATTGGAAAAGGCCTTAATGCCTCCACCAATCCTGGAAAGTCCTTTATCAATGGTCAAACCAACCACACCTGCCATTAATTTGAAAGGATATTCAAGTCTACTGGCAATAGTCAAGAGTTATGTAGAAAAATATATTAAGAAGAGAATGATACTAATAACATAAGAATGGGAGGGATCCAAAAATATTGTTTCTTTTGGTTCAAGGGCACATGCCTTCCATGAGTATCTGCAAGTTGACTTAAAGAAAAAATAAGGTTTCTACACTGGTGTTGTATTACCATTTGGAATTAAAGTCTCAAACATGACACAACTGAGAAGAAGAGAGGATGATATATGCTTTCTCCAAGTGTAATAAAACAACTAAATTCTTGTTGGAAGGAAAATATTAAAAATTTGAGTAACATTGTTCAAGCATGCAGCAAAGACATATTGAAAAGAGAAAAATTGTTCAAAAGACTCATGGAGATAGATCTAGAAGGAAGTACTAATGAGGTACAAGACCCTAAATTAAATCTCAATTCAATGTTTCTAACAAACTAACAAGTTGATGAGCAAGTTTAGATATTTAAAAGGTTATCAGTTGAAATTTTTTAAGGCATACTTGAATATAATGAAGATGAAATAGACAATTGAATAGTTGATTATTTCATGACAAATCAAGATATTGAGGAAGAAATACATGGTATTTCTCTTGACTTAAGAGGCTTGTAAGGTGAATTAATCAACATTAAAATCAGACATAAAATAAGCACTACACCAATGAAAAGCTATATTGAAGATTGGTTCAAAAAGGTAATTGACAAATTAACCAAAGAAGGGAAAGAAACAGTTGAGATGATTCCTATAACTAGCAATGAAGATAATAAAGGGACATAAATAAGAAAGTAAAATATGAGAGAGACCATCATAGTAATTTCATGTTGATCAAATCCTTCTTTCTTTATGAGTTTTTCATCCAGTTACTTCGCTTCTTTGACTAGAAAGGTTTAACTGAAATCTGATAACTTCTTCCTCTCTTCTTTCCAGGTCTTTCTACTGTGTCATCAACCACCATCCTCCTTATACAACTTACTTCTTTTTTATATTCTCTTTATGGTCTATGGGAGTCCCAATCCCACTCCTAAGGACAAACACATTTAAATTTCAGGGCTTTGTAACAAGCTATATATTTTCAGAAATCCTAAGAGAACTATTTCGGGATCAATTTTTATTGTATTTTATAACTCTGAGTTTTGAGTATAAAGTATTTGATATTGATCTATCATTATAGTAATTTGAGCTTCCCATGTGTTCATTCTCTTAAATTTCTCTTATGCATGCAAACCATCTTCTTTTATTTTATGTGATAAAAAATATTTAGTTTAATTATGATGGATGTGAGGAAATTTTGTTTATTTGTTTTAATTATATGAAGTGTGAGATCCCTAGTCATTTTTAGGGACTCTATTTTTAAAGGAAAAACATTTTTTTTTCTTTCTTGTTACCTTTTTATTGCAATCTTTATATTTCTTTGATTATCACAATGGACTTCCTCAAAGTCCTATATTCTAAAAAAACTAGAGTTCCAAGAAAATCATATGACAAAGAGGAGTAGGACCTCTATAAAAATGGAGGGGGATTTGTATCCCCGTGAGGTTGTTGTTTCAGTCCTGACGGATTCAAGCATCAACACACATCTTTATGGTATCTTAATTTCCTTTTATCCACTAATTCTTTATCATGCCACATATTCTCCTTAAATTTAGAAGTGACAATATTTTTAATATTATCAATATTTTTCATGACGAGTTGTTCTTGTATTCCCCAATGATTTAGCCAATATTTGGCATCTTTATGCCATTGCCTCTTGAGCCCCTATTGGTTTTTGCTAGAGTTTCAACAATTTTAGGGAGCCTCTTGTCATCCATGTTCTTTATCTTATTCTTATATGTTAGGTATCTAATCATAACAATGCTCTCAATGGGGGAAATGCTTGCTTCTATGAGGAGGATATGATAGGGTGTATTTCCCTTAATTTTGATATTATAAGTTATATAATTATTTTGGATCTATTCTATCTTTCTCCAAGATTCTCTATATATAATTCAACCCCAAAATTTACATCCATATAATATAATCAAAGTGACGAGAGTGTGAAAGAGGAGTTGTGTCTATCCCAAATCCAAAGGTCTAGTGATTTACAATTGTTTTTGATCCCATAATATTTCCTCACTCCATTTATCCCTTTTTAAACGCTATAGGTCCAATTGAGTTTGTGGTGGATATTGATTCCAAGATATTTGTATGAAGGCACTTCCTGGAAGTTATTGTTGTCAGAAACAAAAGTATCAAAGGTGACCATTTTTTATTTAATTATCATAAGCTTTGTTTTGTCAGTGCTCACAATCATTCCCATGCTAGAGAAGAATTCCATGAGGATTATTAGTTGCTTACCTAGGTCATAACAAATATTCACCATAAAAATAATATTCATTAAGATAAATAAGGAGGATAATGACTATACTAGTGAGAGTCGGGACAACACAACCTTCATCCTCCAAAAAATCTTCTAGCTTATCAATATAAATGCCAAAAAAGGTAGGGGATATGGGAAAACTTTGCTTGACTCCTATATTACGGCTAATTTATTCCGACCACCCCTCAATGTTTCTAAAATTGGAAATAACTTTATCATATAGACTTACTACAATAACTCTTAAATTGAAAGGAAATTTAAGCTCTTCTAACCTATTCTAGAGGTTACTTCTGGGAACAATGTCAAAAGCTTTTATAAAATCAATGAAACAACAAAGGAGAATTTTTTTAGCATTTTGAAATTGCTTTAAAATTATCATAAATGTAAAAAGGTGGTCCATAATGGAATAACAACCTTTGAACACAACCTAGCCTCTAGTTGTTTTTCCATGGCCTTCTAGGCATGTAACAATATTTTTTCCAAAATACTTCTATATAGATTAGCTAAAATGGGGCTAATCATAACACTCCTACAATTGGAGGGATTGCTTTTATCCCCTCTTTTAAAAATAGGTACAATGAAGCTTTGAGTCCAATATTTTTGGAAGCCCTGCTCGATAGCTAAATTGAAGGGCTTATCTATGTGAGGGATGAGGACATGTCCTCCAATTTTGAATATTTCACCTTGGTAACCTTCAATGTCCTTAGAGTTTCCTTTAAAGAGTCGCTTAATCCCAAACTTCATGTCTTGTATAGAAAACACTTCATATATATATATATATATATATATATAGATAGATAGATAGATAGATAGATAGATAGATAGATAGATAGATAGATAGATAGATAGATAGATAGATATAATTTTATCTAATTTCATTTGCAATCAATATAAGGATCATATTTAAAAACCCCATTAAAAATGGAGACACTAATAAGAAGTTGGAAAAATGAGTGTTTTTATTTATGCAAGCTAAACCAAGTCAATCCAAAGATAAAAGAAAATAAGTTGATTCATCCAACACATAAAGGAAAAGAAATAATCCTTCCTATTTTTTTTCTAACTCATAGGAACGCAAGTGCATTATTTAAGCATTAAATAATAACCATGAAAGGCTCCCTCACCTTAATATGTGATAAAATAATATATTTAATACTAAAACATTATTTTAAGGGAATAGAACCCATTTTCATCTCCCATGCATTGTTAAGGGCCCTATACCCATCCCCTTTATGAAAACTTAACTAATGGTGCCTATAATACCCCTTGGAGTTGAAAGGCCCCATAAAGAGGACTTGTGTTATGTTGGAGGTCATTTTTTTATCAGTTAAGGCCTAGAAGGTTCATTTTCTTTCACAAGGCCCTTTTTTTACTTTTGACCATGGTCTAGGCCCCTAGAGCCATCATTTCTACCCAAAACCAATTAATGGAATTTATATCCTACTTAGAGAGAAAAGGTCTCATAGAAACTCATATTCATCATTTCAATGCATATTTCATGGTGCTTGATCCTAATAAGCATTTTTAAATATTTTATTTCTTTGTTATCCTTCCTTGATCATTTTAAAAACCTGAATAACCATTGATATTACTGGAAATATCACAATGTTTCTTGGTAAACCACTCACAGTTGAAAGATTTCCAGGTGAGGGAATGAGAATGTAGGTGTTTTTCATAGTGATTGATACTAAGAAGAGTGATTTAAGAAACAAGGCCCTTTTTATCCTCACTTGACCTTCGTTATAACTCAAGAATCATTTTTGGTTTACAAATAGCACAATCCTAGTGCCCATATCCGATGTAGAGGTGATTTATACCCTATAGAGGCCATATGTGGTGGTTCAAGGACTTTTCCATGGAAATTGATCCCAAGAAGGGTCGTATAATATTTTTTTCCTCCCTCAACTATGGCAAACAAATTGAGACCCATCCATGTTTCCTAAGACCATGTAATGAATCCATATGCAAATTAGATGTCAAAATCTCGCTCAAGAGGGATCATGTCATGGTTTATATGTGTTGTTAATGGTGCATGATATTTGGAAGTTTCAATCGGTGATCAAGGCCATTGTTTCCCTTCTAACCATATTTATGGCTTGACACTCATTTATACTGCACAAAACCCACTCATGGTTCCTATATTTATCCTAGATATAAAAAAAACCTACAAAATTCCTTTGTGTTGGTACAAGGACTTGTTCAAGGCTCTTGAACTTGTGTTAACATCCTAAGGAACTTGCTTTCATGATTAGATTATTTTCATGGTCCTAAAACCCATCCATGTTTCCATGTGGTGGTTTGAGGATGCATTCATATCATTTCAGCTTTAGAAGATAGTGTAGGCCCTAAAGTTGTTGTTTCCTTCTCTTGAGTATGGTTACGATCTCAAGGATATTCTTTCCCTACCAGAACCATGGTCAAGGCCCTAAGACCCATTCACGATGCACAAAACATATTAGCGGCACCCATATCCAACTCCCAAGTCAAAGAGTCCTAAGTGAGGGCTCATGTTATCATTTCTAGGTGTTATTCATGACACTTAATATTAAGCATGTTCAATTAATGATTAAGGCCCTTGTTTACTCAATTGATCCTATTTAGGGATCAAAGACATTTTGAGTGCATAAAATTTACTAATGGGACCCATATTACACTTAGAGGCTTGGTAAAATCCCGTACAAAGAACTGATGTGTTGGTTCAAGGAATCTTTTTAAGGATGTTGGGTCCAAGAAGATTCAAAAATGTCCTAAGGAACTTTGTTTCATTCCCTGATCGTGGTCAAGGATCTATTATGCATACTCAATGCATAAAACCTTCTAAATGTGTCCATATCCAACTCTAATGCAAAACAGCCCCTAGAGAGGGCCTCTATTGTGGTTTACAAGTGTTTCTCTAAGTGATTAAACTCGAGAACATATGTTTAGGGCCTAAGGCCCAAGTGTTTTCCTCCGCTAAGAATGGTGCTTGGGCTTGAGAGGTTTCATTTAGGGCTTAGTCCCCTTGTTTCTCCCGCTAACCATTCTTAGGACTTGAGATCCATTTGCATTTCATATAACCTACTCATGGCGCTCATATGTGACTCAAATTATAAAGAACACCAACCATGGCCCTAAGAGTTATTCTTGATGTGGGGTCAACACACATTCTTGTTAAGGGATTATGTTGTAGTTTAATCATGGTTCCAGTATCCATATGGTAGGTGAGATATATCGTACAATGGTCCTATGTGGTGGTTAAAGGACATAATACTTACATCTTTTGAGGGTTGAATCTATTGTTCCTAACACATGAGCCCAAGAATAGTTGTAACGACCCTTGATTATTAAGAACAATTAATTTAATAATATAATCCTAAAAGATTAGCTAAACTATATTATGTCTTAAAATAACATTTCTAATTGATTATTATTAAAATAGTTGTTCATGATGGTTAATGATTAATTTA
>JZKD02S0389496.1:5638-16718 GCA_000966675.3 Picea glauca | reverse complement strand
GCAACACGGTGCCACTGTATATTCCATTGTAGGGTGTTGACCCTGGTTCTGTTAGGAGGGGTGGAGGCATTTCCCACCGTGTATCCTCCATTGTAGGGTGGGCCATCATAGGGGTTGACCCTAGATCTGATTAGGAGGGGTGGAGGCATTTCCCATCGTGTATCCTCCGAAACCTGAAGTCATGGGAGGACGGTGCTAGTTCACGCTCCCTAGGTCGTGTGATGATGACTGTCAGTTTCCTGCTAGGGAAGTTTGGTTGAGATAGCGACACTTCCACTTACGGGTTCTATTTGGAGTTGGGTCAGTATAGCTGACGCTCCAAGATAGTCTAGCAGAGGACGGATAGGAATGGAGTTGGAAGTAGGTTAGGGAGGAAGGATGAGTAGGAATAGTTGAGACTATATGGAGATCTATCATGTGGTGGATTTTGATGAAGAAAAATGTGCATATATGAATATTCATTATTATGTAACTAAGCCACAGTTGATTAAAATAAAATTTTTGAACCGAATAATTGTAATTTAAGAATTTCTCAAACAATTGATTGGTGGTTGTCTTTTACAAAAGACTAGTCTTGCTGACTGGATTGGATGCATACATAAATTACTAAAGGATGACATATTGATTATTAGTACATGTACGAGAATTGTATGTACTAGCTACACATCTATTTCTTGTACATATACACTAGTATGTATGAGTTTATTAACTTACTAATAATGTCGGGTACTTGTTATGAATGTGTGAACCATGTTTCTTATCCTTTGTACCCTTAGATACCTTAACTTCGGGATGAAGTTTACTGAAGGGTGGGTGTATGTAATGACCCTTGATTAATAAGAATAATTAATTTAATAATATAATCCTAAAAGATTAGCTAAACTATATTATGTCTTAAAATAACATTTCTAATTGATTATTATTAAAATAGTTGTTCATGATGGTTAATGATTAATTTAATTATTAATTAATTCATTAATTAATAAAGTATTAAATACAAGGTAGATAATAAAATATAATATTTAAATTAAGTTACGTATCCCACAAGGGATAACATATTAAATACATGTGGATGAAATAATAAAGGAGGGATAAGGGTATTAACGGTGAGAGGATAATGGTAATAAAGGAGTTAGGTAGGGAGTTAATGGGGGGAGGAGTGTCGGTGAAGGAGGGATAAGCAAGGAAGGAAGGAGTTGGAGAGGGATCATTCTACGAGAGTTGGCCATGGATTTTGGGAGAGCTCAGAGTATTGCAGAGGGGCAGGAATTTTGTGAGTGGCATTGACACAGTGGACCGGAGTTGCTGGGGGTTTTGGGCACGGAGGGCTAGGATATCCGTTGATATCCTAGGGCTAGGAGCTAACTAGTCGGCAGGGAGGATGGTTTTGGGTGGTGTTCTTAAGAAGCGGGGAGGAAGCAAGCTGCGAACAACAGGAAGGATTATTAGCATCAGAGTTAAGGTATTTAATTCAAATTTATGCATTGTTTTAATTAGATTTATTACTCATTGATAAATTTTACTTGCGTAATTGTTGAGAAAATTTGGAATAATTCTTCTTTTATAAACCTGGTAGAAATTGCTGTACATTTGGTAGAATTTGGTAGAATTACTAGATGTTAATTTAAAACCAGTCATTACAATAGTCATTGAGGGAACAAGGCCCTTATATCCTCCTCTGACCTTGGTTAGACCTCGAGACCCATTCTTGGTACAAAACTAACATAGTGATGGGACTTCTATCCCACTTGGAGGTGAATATGTAAAAATATGAAACATAGATGACTAAGGCCCTTCTGATCTGAATTAAACAAATAACTTGTTGAATTTAATTAACCGGAAATTGAATTTTAGACCATAGCATTAATCATACAATATATGGAAATCATATAGCTAAAGAATAAATCACTTTCACACATACATAGGTAATTTATCCTCCAAATTGTATTTCCATCATTTCAAAAAATTTACAAGGAAACCTTCATATTCTACTAAAAAACCTACAACTACATAGTCAACAAAACACCTTGAAACTGACCTGACATAGACGATCTGTGTGAGAGGTAAGGATTATGGAATAAAGATATTGTAGAAAACTATTGTAAGGCCTACTATACAACATGTATGGCTGATGTTTATGACTGTATGGACCTATCCATATGACTACATAGATCTGTCCATACCACTGCAAGGACATCTATATGACTATACATATATTTTTCGTACCGATCTATATGACTATATGGATCTTCTTTTGTAGCTTCTACAGACCTGGTCTTATATTGTTGTCTCTTTCTGTGTATCCTGATCTTTCTTTATACTTTTAGGCAAAATCAAAACCATAATTTATTTTTGAGATTACTCCTAATTGTAGCCATGCATGTATGGAATGCACTTGTTCTATTGAATATCTAGATATAATGCTTTTCACTTTTTTACTAAAAGTGAATTACAAAATAGAATTACTTTTCAAAAGTAAAAAATACTGGAACTACTATTCTCACATTCACATTGAACATGTTCTCAAGTTCCTACCTAAACTATATTTCTCAAGAGTACCTCTTATACATGAAGTAATTCTACACCAATCTATATTTATCTATGAATGGTTCAAAATTCCATTTTCTAAAGGATTAGTAAGAATAACAACTACCTAATCATATATGAAAATAGAATGGAGTTTCATTACTTCAATCTCTATATTCTTTGAAGTAGCATGAAACATTGGATTCATATAGTTTTATATAACTCTGATTATTATAGTAAATGATTATGGGATCCAACTTCTAATCAAACAATCTTGCAAGTCACTTCATAATCTAGATGGCCTCACAAGTACTAGTACTTGAAACCAAGTATATTCTACTCCTTGTTGAACTAGGATATCATAGTTGATCCCAAAGTTAAAGTAGCACCCTAAGGTGTTCTTCTTTCCCCCTCCTCTAGATGGCCAATCTATGTGTGACTATATTTTCATTTTCACTTCACCATCTCCAAGATATCTTAGACCATCTTCCATTATGCCCCTCAAGTATCTTAGACCATACTCCTGTGTTCCATCTTAATTTTAGTATTAATAAATTATATTTAAAAAAACAACTTAAAAAAAAAAAAAAAAAAAAAAAAATTAAAAAAATTAATAATAGAGCTAAATATCAAATTAAGGTTTCATTGATCCAAAAATTGGTGGACTTGGAACTAGTTTCTCATCTATGCAGTTTGTTAGATATGTTCACAGGAATTTTGTGCGTGGAATTATGAAGGCCTTATTCCTCGGAGAGATTTTGATTTAGAGTTCATAATTTGACAGTAATTATCAAAAAGAGATATACTTGGCATGGGTGATATATGGAGAATGATTTCCTCTGATCATACAATTTACCACTAGCTTTGCGCATGAGATATCAGCATTAGCGTTTTGTATACTTCGGAAAGGCCATAGATATAGAGAATCCAAGGAGGATGAGTCCTCTCTCAATACCGTTCTTGATTCACTAATTCCCTTCATTAGGGATAACAATACAACTTTAAAACTACCTACCTATCTCGAGAAGGAGATACGTGATCTTGTGGTTCAATAAGAGGGAACTAGTTCAAAGACTCAACCGGCGAGGGAGGGGAAAGAGTTTTCATGGTCTAGGGGTATAGGTTTAGAACTATCACCTATAAAAACTCGAAGCAGTCGGAAATAATTAGCACAAAAATCATTCCAGATTTTGTTCCTTCTTCCATTGACAGTGGGCCATTTAGAGTGATGAAAGCCCTAGCGAGGGATAAATGATATTATTGATTTCCCTAAATATAAGAGGGATTGGAGGCACCCTCAAAGTTTCCTTCTTCCATCGCCTCTTGGACCACACCCATCTTGATATCATATTTCTTCAAGAAACTTTGGTAACTGCTCAGAAAGCAATAGATTTCTTGTATATTTTTCGACCCTCATGGGCTACAAGTTCTGTTAACTCTGTGTGTACTTCGGGGGTACTGTTAATCGCGTGGGATCAAAATTTATATGATTTGGTTCCTTTTCTCACGGTTGGTGGTATTCTGTTAATAGGTAGGAGTTTATTAAATCATTGGGATTTGGCTTTGCTAAATATTTATGGACTGTGTTCAGACTGTAAAATATTCTGGAAATTAGTGGAAGACAATGGAATTTTATCTATAAAAAACTTGATCATGGCAAAGGATTTTAATATCATTCTTTCTTCAGACAAGGCTTGGGGAGCTTCCCGAGGGATCGAAAATTCATAAGACTACTACAAAGATCTATTTTCCTCCAAAAACCTTATCGACATCAAATCGGCTAAGTTGCCACCTACATGGAGAAATGGTTTCATTGGTCAGGGAGTCATAGCAAGGAGATTAGATAGGATTTTGGTTTCAAAATATCTCTTAACAGATGTCGGCATGTATAGGTCCTGGTTAGAATTCCCTTATATATCAGATCACGCGCCAGTATTATTACAGATGGAATTACCTCTGGATTATAATATCCCTCCTTATAAATTCAATGCACAATGGCTCAATGATAAGTATTTTGTGGATCTAGTTTTTAAGGTTTGGAGAGACCCCGTTTTCCTCTCTGAAGGGGGGGAAAAATCGGATCGTATGGAAATTAAAAGAGTTCAAAAAACATACAAAAATCATGTATAAAGAGAATAGTACTCGAAACAAAGCTAATATGAACTCACTTGAATCAGATATAAAGGATATCATAAAATATCTGGTAGGAGACCCTTCAAATCAAGTAGTTGAATTATCTCTTGGGCAGTTGGAATTGGAAAGAAATGAGATATTAAGAAAAGAGGAAGAACAATGGTGACTGCGTAGTAGGGCCCTTTGGCTCACCAGTGGGGATAACAACACAAAGTATTTTCACAATTTCTATAGCCATAATAGAGTCAAGAAACATATTTGGGAAATAAAAAATGGCAACGACAGTTCTATAAATGAACAAGCTACATTAAAGGAAGCAATAGTCCAATATTTCAATAATTTCTACAAGGCTCCGCCCATTCTGAATATAATCGAATAGTGTAAGTTAATTGAATATTTTCCACAGATGTTAGATGATGAGGATTCTAGCACATTTTTCAATTTGGTTACTATGGAGGAGTTGAAATCAATTCTCTTTCATTTTAAGAAGGAAAAGAGTCTGGTTCCGGACAGGTGGACAACCGAGTTTTTTTTTTTTTTCTTTGATCTAGTCGGGGAGGATCTCATCACTATGGTGGAGGAATCAAGAAGATTAGGTTCTATTGTGGGAGGCCTAAATTCAACATTCTTGACCATGATCCCAAAGGAAAATAATCCAAAACATTTTGACAAGTTCCAACCAATTTCTTTGTGTAATCTGTGCTATAAGGTAATTTCAAAAATTATCACCAATCAGATAAAACCTTTCCTATATACGTCAATCTATAATGAAAAAATGGGGTTTCTAAAAGGCAGGCGTATTCAAGATGCAATAGGCAAAGCTCATGAAATTCCCCATAGCATAAAAAACAAAAAAAAATGAAAGCCCTTGTTTTAAAGCTAGATTTAAGGAAATCTTACAACTGTATTGATTGGGAGCAACTAAGATTGATCCTTCTAAAAGTTTGATCGGGGATCCAAATGAAAAATTGGATCATGTCATGTGTCACATCTTCTTCCTTTGCGGTCTTACTTAATGGGGAGGCTACAAAATTCTTCATAAGCAGAAGGGGAGTCTGACAAGGATGTCCTTTATCCCCCCTACTTTTCATATCAGTAATGGAAGGCCTCAGCTTATTACTGAAACATATTTTTGAGGAAGGACTTATTACATGGATTAAGGTTTCTAGAATGACAAAAATTCTTCAGATACTATTTTTGGACGATGTCATCATTATGTCAAGGGATAGTATAATAGAATGGAGAGAGATCAAAATACTTATTTTCCTTTTTTGTAAATCCTCGAGTCTATCGGTGAATCAATTAAATTCCACTGTCCATTATGAAGGCCTCATGGATTTAGAAATGGGCCCTTTTAAATCTCTTCTTAACTATACCTTTAGTGATCTATCACTTGGGTTCAGATACCTGGGATACTTCCTAAAGACAGGATCTCATCGCGTTGTTGATTGGGACTGGATAGTTTCAAAACTAACAAAAAAAATTGGCTTATGGTGCAATAGATGAATTTCATTGAGAGGTAGATACATTTTGGTAAAAACAGTGCTGGAAGGCCATCCTGTCTACTAGATGTCTATGGAAGCATTGCTCCACTCAGTAATAAAAAAGATTAGAAAAGTGATGTTCCATTTTCTATGGAATGGTCATTCTCACACTCAACAGTACCATTTATGTAGATGGGAGGTCCTTTCTAGACCAAAAAAGAATGGGGGATGGGGTTTTCGTAATCTATTCCACTTCAATACGTATTTGAATTTTATTACCCTATGGTGGGTATTAACGTAGGAGAGTATTTGGCATCAGTTTATTAGGAATAAATACCTACATAACTCAAGTCTCATCAATTGTATTGTATTTCCTTCTCATAACATCAATTCTGCTTCGAGGATTTGGTTCAGTCTCACCTTCACGATCCCCGTTATCAATAATTGGCTCAGATGACGTCCTAGGGCCGATCATCTTATTTCTATTGGACGAGACAATATTCTTGGCATTGGCGATAGGTCCTCTCTCCATGAAGAGGTCATCTCTCTATTAAATAAAACATAGGTAACTACCCTAGCACACAAATCGATGACACATGATCCTGTTACATTTGTTGAGTTGTGGAGGAGTGATGAGGATTTGGAATTGACAGGTATTCAAGGTATAGAGTGGTATAACTTTACAATGGATTTAAATCGATCGGGGGTCACACTCCACGAAGGCGCAAAGGATTCACTCCTATGGATTGGAGGCAATTCAACTGGAAACTTTACTGTCAAAAAATGTTATGATGCTATCTTATCTACTTAAGCTCTCCTGACATGGCATGGTTGGAAGGTAAACATTTGGAAGTGGGATTTACAATTGAAGATTATTTTGTTTTTCTAGTTGGCTATGAACAACAAGATCTTAACTTGGGAGATATTAAAAAATAAAGGGTGGGTGGGCCCGAGTTTTTTCCATCTGTGTAAACAAAATTATGAAGATAGCACTCACCTATTCATTTAGTGTTCCTTTTCAATTTCTATTTGGGCAAAATTTTCACACGTCCTTAATCATAATTTCTCATGGACCGACCGAAATATTAACGAATGTATGGAATCTTGGTCAATGAATAAATCATTATAAAAAACGTTCTCGATCCGGACATGCTCATCCATTTGGAATGAACGTAACAAAGTACTCTTTGAAGGTAAAATTCCCTTGCCCCGGACTGTTGTTTACAATATTTTACGAGCGCTCAATATAAAACCAACAACTCATAAATTACAAGTTTTAAGACTGAGCCCGATCTTTTGGATTAATGGGTATACTTTGGCCTATTTTTATGGAGCCTCTATAGAAGGGGGTTCGAATTCTGGCAGAGGGGGCTCCATAAAATGATTAGACTCTCCGGATTATATATGGTACTTAAATTGCATAGAAGGAACAAATACCAAAGCAAAATTATTGGGAGTGTGGGCTACTCTTATCATTGCAAAGCACTTGGACATTCAATATATTCATATTTTGGGGGACTCCAAAGTGATAATTGAATGGATAAAACAAAAAGGAAATCTCCAAGCCATTAATATTGAAGGATGGAAACTCAGAATTTGGGATCTGGTTGATTCTTTCCAAGGTATATGTTTTCAACACATCTTCAGGGAAACAAATGAGGAGGCAAATAAATTATCAAAGCAAGCACTTTCAGTGTCAAAAGGAATACTATCATACTTCACTTGGGATGGAGAGAATGTGGGGCCTTCTATTCATATGGATATATTTTAATTCCAAGATTTATCTTCCTTTTTTGTAGTTTGATCCTTTTGTATTTGAATTGATTATAAGTATTTTATGATATTGTGATGTTAATATCCTATATATTAACAGTTCCAGAGGGGGGATACTTTATTTTTGGTACATCTCAGTTTTTCTACATTTTGTAAAGTTATGTGGACAACATATTTTGACTGTTATGTGGGGCCAAGTTGAACAAAAAGGATTAGTCCTTATTGATCCATGGATTTCTGATGATGTAAAAAAATTATTATCTAATATAATTTTGTGCAAATTTTGTATTGGAAAAAAGAAAGTCCATAAGATTTAAATACGAAGCTTGGAATGTATAATTAAGAAACTTGGGACCTGAGTGGTCTCAATTTGGAATGAATACACTCTCCACATTTCACAAACATTTTTGGAATTAAAGTATGTCATATAAGCATTTCAAAATGACTTTTTAATGAATATGCATATCAATAGTGCAACTTAATATTTAAAATAAAGGGATGACATGTCAGCATTTAAAAGAAAACATAGGAACTTGGATATCAATTTTGATGGCATTAATTATTTTTCAAGAACATAAAGAGAGAGCATCGTGACTTTAGAGCCTATGGAGGAATTGTAAGTTGGAAAAAATCTAATATAATTAGTGCAAGACATATAGATAATTCATTAGATTTTTACCTTGCCCAGTTTCTTTTATTAGAAATTAGATTTTTCCCAGTTTCTCCATGCATTCAGTTAGGATAATGAGTATACCTCCATAGACTTTACCAGTCAAATCGTTGGGTGGAGGGGGTTCCCTTGTCCCACAAACAAGGGGGTCCCATACACCAATTTGGTGTGGCTTGGTCATGACCTTAAAAACATATTATTATTATTATTATTATAAGATATTAAATTTATATTACAAATATAATTTTTTATTTTATATTATATTTAATACAAATTAAAGAAAATACTAAATAAATTAGTATTTTTTATAAAAACATTGTTAATAATTTTTAATTAGTAAAATTAGTATAAATCTTAAAAATATTTCCTTATTAATTTCTACAGAGGGGATTATATCAATAAATTTGCACGATATACTAGTTAACCTGACCATAAATTTAGGGTGTTTTCCAATGTTTAACATTGTTTTATTGACTTTTTGTATTTAAAAAAAAAAATCATTTTTCTATATTATTGGTTGATGAATTGAAGCCCTTATTGTTGGAATTGCGAAAATTACATGATGCAACAATGACAACTTAATACAACCCGAGGATGGAGACTTTATTGGACCCTAGTTATTAGAGTCTTCTATGTGCCATGTTGTATAGTATATATCATTTGAAATACTAATTATTTAATTATCTCGAACACAAAGCATCATAATGAGAGGGAGCATCAACTGTAACACCCATCCTACCATTTTTCATATTAAGTTTTGTAACTTATATTTCATTGTTTTGTAATCATTATTCAGTATTAACTTCTCTCCCATATCCAACTAAAAATGTTAATGGTTTAATTGTAAAATTAAATATTTTTACTTATATAGAAATATATAGAAAGAGAGGGGTATTATGTTGTAGAATAAATTTCAAAACTTTCAAATTTCAGATACATAAAACAAATTTTAACTTAGTAAAGGATATATGTAAAAAGGCTTCAGATTTTATGAAATAATTTTATATCTACAAATATCTGAGATGGAATTAATTTGAGGCTAAACTTGAGAAACATTAATATAGATAAAATTATATACTTATTCATTTTCAAGGTTGTGCAGAATAATCATATCTTCTCCCCATAACTCTACACTCCTTACTTCATGTACATCCTATGCTCTACACACTTTATACTCCTTCACCACTAAGTTTTCATACTGACTCATTTTCAACTTTGTGTAGAAGGATCATATCGTGTGCAGATAACTCTACCCTCCTTAATTCCCACACTTTACACTCCTTAATGCACATCCTAATTGTCCCACACCTCATACTTAGTCATTTTCCTTGCTCTTCTTACTCTACATACTTAGTGATTTTTTGCATTCTATACTTCGTAATTTTCAAGGTTATGTATAAGGATCATCTATTTTTCAGACAACTCTACACTCCTTACTTCCTCACATATTAAACTTCACACACATTACATTCCTTCCCATACATCCTAACCTCCTCACAACCATACCTCCACGCAACTCATTTCTCCAAATTTTATTAATTTTTACTAAGGTTTACTTTGCATTGAATACTTAGTTTGTTTTACTGGTTTTTACTAAGTTTAATGTGCCCAATTCTATTTTTCATCACAATTTGACTTGGACAAAATCCAGATACTTAAGCCAACCCTTTAGTTATTTTATCAATTTTTTTTTCCAAATTTTTATTCCCCTCCCCCTCCTTTCAAATATTGGGATGGATATGGGATGATACTAATATTATTTTTCAAATGCATAGTCAACTACCTTGTGAGATAGTGTTGGAAGCCAAATATTCAAGTCATTTCATCAATATTTAAAACACAATTTTGACGAAAAAAAAAATTATTAGCTGCCTCATTGTGTCTGCGAAGATTTCAATTATGATTTTTTTTGAAGAGTCACTTGATTGGTTGTTGTGTGTTTTTGAGTTTGTGTTTTTTTTAATAAATTACTCGTTTACTCTTTTTCAATTTCATGAATGTTAAAGCATGAAATTGAAAAAAAGCTTGGCATAAACACATCATACAAATTCTAAAATTTCTCCTTGTGAAACTGGATGAGTCTTTAAAATACCTAATGATCTTAAAATCCTTCAAGGGTATTGAACATATTGTTTTGTGAAGTGTCTCTTTATCATTTGGATATTAGTTGATCGCATTTTGGTTATGCCTTGATCATTTTTCATTTAGAGATTTGATTGTCACTTTACACCTTCAAGATAGATTTTGGTTTAAAAAACTTCGATATAAATCTATAATGTGAATGCTACCCTCGACCGTCATATCACGGTCTAATAATTGTTTTACATGAATGTTATTCATTCTCTTAAACCATTACACCCTTGTACTGCTTGCTTGAGCTCGCATTCATTGCATCGTTGGTGGTGCTTCGTAATTTGTGGCTAGTTTCTTAGTAGAGGAGGTGGTTTTTGAGTGCGTTTGTCCTCTGGTTCAGGGTTTAATCAACAACTAAAGT
>JZKD02S0389495.1:1444698-1464049 GCA_000966675.3 Picea glauca | reverse complement strand
TATATATATATAGAGAGAGAGAGAGAGAGAGAGAGAGAGAGAGAGAGAGAGAGATAGATATAGATATATTCATGGAAGCAAGTGATCTCGGAATTGTTTTCTACTACAATTCATTTACTTCCATCGATCCAACTATCAATTGGAATGATCTCATCATTACATACACATGTATTATCAGCCACTCTTTCTAGAAATATCACTTTGTCTCCCCCAACAAAGCTTTTTTGTAATTTCTCATTATGTAGCTACTTTAACCTGCAAATTTCTTGTTGTAATATCTAACAGTTCTTGAAGTCTTTTCAAATTCATGAGTTATCAATACTCACATCATTTCAGTTGTTAGCATAATCATTTCTATGTTTTATAATATATTCATGCAATCACCAAAATGCATTCAATAATTCCACTTGTAACATTTTTAATAGCTCCAAAACTAATCTTGGAATTGTAACAACAACAATCCAATCACCTTAAGCTAGTATTCATATTAAATATAATGCATCTATCCATCATTATGTATTTTCAGTACCACAGACTTTTCATAATGCAACAATTTATTACTAATTAAAATGACAATCAATGTACCAATACCCATGGCCACATCTACACAATGCATCCATGCATTGACTACATAATACCACATAACTATGTCATGCATTCCACCATGATGAGTTGGAAGGTATGTCCAACGACTCAATACGTCATCCACACACTTCCTACTACTTGCCTAACTATTTTGATACCTTCCTTTTCAACCTAAACACAACACCAATAATATAATCCTTAAGTGATCTTCAGTGTCAACAAAGAGGTTGCAGTCCAAACATCAGATATACAGTAGATACCATTGAGTATTCATATAGCGCTATAGCCCTTCCATATCCAACCATGTTATGGTCTCACACATGACTAGCTCAATGGATATTCATTGTTATAGAAGGAGTATGTCTCCTGAATTAACCCAATTATGATACCATAACCAATCATAACATAATATGTGACCAACATTTTATCTAAATGCATTCTAGCATCAACAACATTTACATACTCTAGGCCTTTGGCTAGTACATACCAATTTAAATATTGAAAATTAATTGAGGGAATTTTTACCTCAATCCCCTTCAACATGTATGCATCAACATAAACTAACTGCATATATGCCTAGTTGTTATCAACCGACGTGTTTCTATTTGACCAACTGATATTTGTAGAAGCTCACAAAATCCCTCCTTCATCATTTTGATCACAATTCCTTCCACCCTCAAGGGTCTTCACCTAGATGGAAATCATAAGCAACAACAACATCCACATCTTTAACCCTGTTATATCATTTTTTCTGAATACATACTCCATCATTATTCATACTCAATCATTATCTCATAATAATATACTATTCTAAGTTCACAAGCATGTTATATACATACCCAAGCATGTGCAATTACACATCCATATGCATCAAGCATTTACTGTCAACATTCCTACTAATGCATATGCATTTTAACTTCATTGTATGCCTCATGCACTCTAATGGATTTTTTTTTTTTTAATTCACTTATTTGTTTATCTATTTATGTTGTAGCTAGTTGTCCTTGAACTCCTTTAGATACTTGTTGCCTTGTGTGCTCCCATTCTACACTGTGGTTCCCTAGTCTGAACACTTTCCAGCCAAGTTCCACTTGGCCATTATGCAATCCAACCAATGTGTTCTTTGTCCACCTTTCATTACTTTCTTTGTAGCTCTTGATTGCGTCATCCAACTCCTATAAGATATGTCATGCTTCCAAGACCCTAACATATCTGATTGATCTGATTATACCTTTAATCCTACCAAAATCTGCAAGCAATCATCTGGTTAGAATTATACCTATCATATAAGATTGTTAATTAAATTTACAAGTACATTTTATGTTTAATTCATGAAGAAAATTATATCAATTGTAACAATTATCCAAAAATAGAATCATTCCAGGTCATTCTCCTTTGAATCATCGTTCCAACGACTAAAATCTCGCCCCAGTTGGATATCGAAGTTGAAAGTTAGTGCTCCATGAAAAACACCTTTCAACTCCCTGAGATGATACAAAAAATCGAAAAACTGCAAAGGCGCTTCCTTCAAACCAAGTTCCACGTGACCACGGCTCAAAACTATGGGCTTAATCACCCTTTGGCACCTTGCTCCATGATCTTTCACACAGGAGCTTGCGCGAACACCAAGTCTAAGGGTTGGTTTACTTCCAGGCCCTTTTACCTTAGCATGGGACTGGTGTTAGAACCAAGTCCTCCGAACTTCGGCCTTCGACTGTTTTCCCTTGTCAACTTTTGTTTTCCCCGGGAGTTACACTTTGTTGAAGCCTTTAATAACTCCACTAGAAAAAATAAACGATTGAGATTTAATCTCCCGTCAAATGGACGGTCCTGCCCCCATATGGAGGCTTCAACGAGATCAACGACTATGACTTAATATAGCATTGAGATGGATGGTTCTCACATACTCTGGAAATTCAGTGCTCCGGGATATTTCCATTCCTGAGTCTTCCACTTACCTGGAGTGACAGTCCTCCGAAGTACTTATCTCTGCTCCCTCTGCTTGATCTAATGGTCGAGAGAGGTCCCAAAGGGATCTTATATTGACATCCTGCAACACTCCCGAAGTCCTTCCCTCGATCTAACGGTTGACAGGAATTCCAGGACTTCGGTGCTCTGGAACATTTCAACTCTTGAGTTACTCAACTCCTCTGGAGTTATACCTACCGAAGCAGTCTTAAAGTGGCGATGACCACTTACCGTCGGTTAACGCCTCCGCTTATTTTATCCTTCCACTACTTGATCTAACGATCGAGAAAGGTCCTAAAGGGATCTTAGATCAATGGCCTGCATGCCTTCATGACTTCGGGCTTCGGCACATTTCACTGGTAGAAACCTGGAAACCCCCAAAGTCACATACTCCCGAAGCTGACATGGCACACTGACATCACCTAGGGTGACGTGGACCCGTGGCACATGTGCCACATATCACTAAAAACCAAACATATCAGGGTCCAAAAGGTACCAAAAATGGAGGACACGTGTCCCCACATGACACCCCTACCATGTGGCATAAGCCACATCATCAATCAAGTTCAGGACTTTGGGACTCTGGGCTTCATAAGTTTCCCAAGTCCAACACCTGCTATCTCTCAGATAGTCAAACGTCGAACTAAAATCGATGGCTCACACTCCTCCCATAGCCAATGAATGCGATTAACTCTGGCTTCGGCTTCATGTTTTCTCGCTCTAGATGACCTCCATACTCCCAAATACTTGCTAGATCTGATGGTCCTAAACACTCCCTAAATCCACTACTCCATCTAATGGTCGATGAGACTTCGGACTCCAGCCTTCGGCAATTCAAAATTTGCATGCCTAACAAGATCATCGAAGTGACAAAGTTATGAAGTATTGCCCTTCACACTTGGCCTCGATCGATGACTGACAATCAACAATCTAGATCTGATGATTGGGACTTAACCTTTCCCAACTTCTGGTTTTTCCTTCATCGTACGACTCCTACTCACCGGCCCTCCGATCCAACGATCCATATCTCTCTTGATCCCACAGTGGCAATCGCTCCCGAATTCAAAAGGGACGTTCACAATCCTTCAATCCCTTACAAAGGATATCTTACGTTCTAGCTTATGCATGGACTCTGCAACGCCATTCCTCCTGATCTTTACGACTTCAAGGTCATAAATCGATCTCAACAATGAGACTCTGACCAACAGATCCGACCCATACAGCCCCTGTGTTTCAACCATTAGCTTTTATACCAATCTATAACGTACCCAGCCACCCACAGGTTGGGCTATGCCACTTAAACAGGATGCAACACACCCAGCCACTAGCAGGCGGGGCACGTTGCAGTCCCAAGACTCAGTTCTCTAAACGGATCTCGAATCCTAACAACATTTTATTCGAAAAAAAGCATGAAAGAACCACATGCATTAATCAATATCCATGCCACAACATAAAAGAGATAAAAAGCGTGCCATGCACAACAAATAGCCAGCAGACAGGCACATTAAAAATACATATCTCAAAGATAATTAAATACACAACAGAAAAAAACATTACATGGAAAACATAGAGAGCACTTATCTTTGCAAGTAAACATTCACCAATTGGATGGAGACCAAGGACATTCCTCCCAACCATAAACATTGATGTCCATTTACTCTCAACAATAGGTCACCCCTGAGTCAGGGCTATGAATCCACAAGGATGGGTCATAGGCCAATTCTAAACACACAACCATTGGCTAAGTAGCTCTCAGGTTTCCCAACCTCACAGCAAATCCTAATTTCCAGCTCTCTTTCCCCCTCAGCCTGCATAACCCCAAGAAATGAACACCTTTCTCTGCCATGCAGTCCATGTGTTTTTTCCATTTCTCTTCAGGGATCCAATGCTATTGGTGAAGAAATATCCCTACTAGAAACTCCAAGGACTCTCAATTGTGGACAGTTCGATCCGAAAACAAGGGGAAGAAGATGAACCAGGGGAAGAACGACCCCAAAACAACCCCCAAGGGATGTTTAAATAATTACATGAAGAAAAGAGCCACATGGCCTCCCTCCCAAGAAGCTCATGTAACCCCTTTTTCTCCATAAAATTAATTAAGGGTAAACAAAATAATAATAAAAAGACTTAGCCCCTCAATCCCCCTCTCTCGTGGAATCATACCCCCCTATCTCTTTTGTCCTTGTTCGTCTTGCAGCCAACGATGTATTTTTATTTATATATATGAAGTATTACATTTCCCAGGCACTTTGGTCCCTTTTCGACTTTACCGACTCACCAACCTAAGTCATATTTACATGATACATTATAGTTCATAAGGGTTAGAACCGAGATGTTACACTACATTTTTTAGCAGAGATTAAAGAAATAGTGGTAGGTGGTGCTACCTCTAGTATCTTGTACAATTGTCTACCCAAAGTAATAATAACATTGCAGGGTCTAGCCTCATACACAACATGTCACTTCCACAAATAATTTCGTCCTAAGAAAACATAACAAACTTCAAGGGCAACAATATCACACAATACCTCGTCTTTAAAAGGCTTGATGTCGTAGGGTAGATGACATTGTTGTCTGACATGGAGATCTCTTCCTCGGCAAAGCCAACTGATGGTGTAGGGTTGCAGGTAAAATTTCGTCGACAGGTCCGACCACTTGAAGACCTCTGTTGAGATCAAGTTCTTCTGACTTTCACTATTGACAATGAAATGAAGCGGAGCCCCCTTTACCCAGATTTGTGAGTGAAAGAGGTGTTCCTCTTCCTCTGGTTCTTCTGGTTCGCTTGGCTGGACTTTGTTGGTAGAGATAGTGGCACTGGATTCAAAATTGATAATCTGCTTCCATAATTCTAGATTTGATTCGGAGTCAGAATCGGCCTCTGACTCGAAATATTTTAGCTCGACCATGAGTGACTGCTTGGAGTGGCATTCTTCAATGTTTTTCCAAGGGCTTTTATGGTATTCACACCATTTTTCCATGTCCTTCTTCGAATTCTCATTACCCTTCTTGTGTTGCGGCTTGGACTGGTTGTCTTAAGAGTGGACATATTTGTTCTGTCCCTTGTTGTGTGGGTTGGGGCCGCCTTTTCCCTGCTTCGACTGTGAGGAGATTGTAGATCCAAACTCTTGCCTCTTCTGCTTAAATTTCAGCTTGATCTTGACAATATATATATAATTCGTACCCATTGATGTGATGTCTAGAAACTCCATTTATGTTTGAATGTATCTATTCAAACAACTGCGGTATTTGAGCACCAGATGTCACTCAGAGTCTTTGATACCCAATTTGGTGCACAGGGTATGGAAAATATTGGTGAAATCTTGTACTGTCTAGTCCATTTCTTGACGTAGGGTGGTCCATATTGTGTATCGGTCCTCATAGCTTCCAACAAGGTAGTAATGTTCTTTAATGGAATCCATGAAGGAATCCCATGTGGGGGCAACCACAAATATTGCAGATTCCTCAATGGTCCTTTGCTCAGAGTAAGTATCCCACCAGTCCTTAACACGGGGGACGAACTTGAGGAGTGCAAAAGTAATATTTTCCCCATCGGAAAAATTGTGGACCAAAAAATACCCTTCAAGTAGATTCAACCATTTATCTACAACATCTGCATCTATCAGTCCTTCAAATAATGGAATATAAAAATTCACCTATACCTTGAAGGGGGTTGCATGGCCACTTGATGAAGATGCTTCTTCTGTGGGCAGTCATCGAAGGATCTGTGCAAAGTTGTCCATCATTTTGTTCTTTTGTCACGCAAGGGCTTCCTTGAGAAACATTTTAAAAGGATATCCTACTCCATCATCTTTATTTTCTTCCCTCATGGGTTTTCATCGGGCTCAGCGTGACCGATATTGCAAGGCTTGACTGGTTCGAGTCCCAAATTCTTGTACCCAAATCTTGTCGGGGACATGCATGAAGAAAATAAAATGAAGAGCAGACTTCTTTGATACCATTGATTTGAATTTATGAGTGGAAGGAAAAAAATAACAAACTGAATACAATAACACAGAGATACTGAGAACAACAACAGATATCTAGTGAACAATAACTTCTATTGAATAAATAAAATAGGATGAAACTGTAAAACTGCAAAACTAAAAACAACTTGCTCGAATGGTGGTAGCTATCTCTGAGGAGATATGTGGCTTCTACGTGCATCTATTTGAGCAGAATGATTACAATGAGGCTCCAGAGGCCTTTTTAACATTACTCATGAATTCCAAAACCCTAGACATCCAAAAACCTAACCCTAGGAGATGAAAGGCTAAAAGTTATGTGGGCCCTGCTAGGTAAGTTGGTACCTCAACTTCTTGGGGTTGTAACTTTTTCATATGACCTTTGTTTTAGGCACGTGATAGCCTGTTGAAAAGGTATTTTCGAGAACTACACATTATGTTGTCAAACTTTGACTTTATCTACAGTTTGATTGTGGCAAGCCAAAAAAACAATGTTTAGGGCCCCAAAATGGCCTTGGAATTACAGAAAGATGTGCTGACAT
This sequence comes from Picea glauca, assembly GCA_000966675.3. Taxonomy (NCBI): domain Eukaryota; kingdom Viridiplantae; phylum Streptophyta; class Pinopsida; order Pinales; family Pinaceae; genus Picea; species Picea glauca. The sequence goes on along the minus strand of JZKD02S0389495.1, from coordinate 1,456,992 downwards.
GAACACTCCCAAAATAAGCCAGTAGGATTAGGTGGGAGACCACTAGTATCCACTTGGAAGATGTGTAGGGCTTCAGACAACCCCAAAAGTGTAGAAACCACAATTACAAAGAAGTATAGAAGAACGTGCTAAACTAAAAAATGTCAAGAGGAGCTAGTTGGAATAGGTGGGTGGCCACCAATATCCACGTGGATCATATTTTTACACTGTCCAATATCGATACTTGTGATATGTTTATACCATTTTGAAAACTATATATACTAACGTTAGTGTGTTCATGCCTTTGTAACACCATTATTGTATTTTTTGAATTCAGCGTGGGAAACCGATGGCAAATTGATGGGATTTGGGTGTTGTTTGTTTGGAATTTAATGTGGTTTAAAAAAATTTGAAGAGTAAATATGAATCCACTAGAAACTCTCTTTTATATTTTTATTTGGTTTTACTTCAATGGTTCATTTCCCTATCATTGCAAAGAGAAATAAGGATGGAATTTGAAAATGGCCTTTCTTTATGGGTAGGGTATAGAGTTATTTGTCTTGTTTAGTGGTTGAGATTAGGGATTATTATGTTAACAATTTAGATTCAAATAATTGGATACAAAATTTTGGATTATAATTCGGTCAAATTTCATAACGATCAAATTTAAACAAAAGTAAAGGTCATAGAACATTTATATAGTTGAAAAGAGTTAAGGTGAGTTGGTTAGGTTAGGTTTTTACTATTAGAGTGTAGGTGGATTAGTGAACTATAATTCTCTTTTAGGCTACATTAAGATGTTGAAAATTAAGGAGTTAAGGTGTTTGTTAGGTGTTTGTTCACAAGCAAATGTGTTGTTTGGCTTTGGCACTTGAAAAATTGGAAAAATTAAGCACCATGTAAAGTGTTTACTGTAACCTTGAAGTGACATAAATTTTGTTAAGAAATTTGAGAATATGATGATTTCCACCTATCCAAGGTTCATAATGTTTGTGATAAAAAATTACCTTTTCCCTCTATAATCTCTATCCCTAATAACCCTTGAGATTAAGAAAGTTTGAATTTATAGCACTATTTATTCCTAGAGGAAAGGAGGGAGAGGAGTAGGTTTAATAGTCGTAGAAGAAATTCCAAGATGCCATATGATAGGAATATCCTGTTGTTATTTCACACACATGCACCCACACAATATGTCCCACAAAGGAGTAGGGGATGGCTAAGCAAGGAAGCATACTCATCCCACAACCAATCAACCATTATGTTAGTAGGGAGACCACTCCCTTGTTGTTATCCATATTGGCATAAATATCATGGCATGTTGGGACTTATATGTTATCATGGATTGGTGCTCACATCTAATTTGGGTAACACACAAGGAGGAGAGGAGATTTTATAATCATAGAAGTAATTCCAAGATGTCATTAGATAGGTGTATTTAATTGTTGTTTCTCACAAATACACCCATGCAGTGCATCCCAGAAAGGAGAGATTTAATGTAAAATAGAACCTCAATCATGGGATATGGGATTGTTATGAATATCAAAGAGACAACAATTACAAGCATAAGATTTGTAATTTTGTGAGAATCATGTAGACAACAACCAAAATTTAAGAGGATCTATAATAATCACACCAAGACATTGGAAATGTTAATAATGGAGTGAAAGGGGATGTCATCACATCAATTTGGGACATGCACCCCAAAGTCCACCGAACTTCTTCAACATTTTTTTTTTTTTTTAAATAGAAATTTCCCATGTGTTTAGTCAGAAAGGACTAACTCCTAAGATGTGTTTGAGGGATTCTTAGGAATTTTAAAATGGGTGCAAGCATCAAAATGTTGGACATCGAATGTAAGCGAATTGAGAAAAACTCCCACCAATTTATCGTTTAACCACAATGCAACCACTTTTTGTATATTTTAACTTTAAAATTTGATAATACAATTCTATTCAAATTTGAACTTCCTAATTTTAACCATCACTTATAACCCATATGAATTGGATCAAGGAGGACAACTTCCAGGCTAGGGTTATGCATGATCGAAAATATGTTCCAATGATGCAGACATGTTATGCACGTAGTGAAAGTAATTATATTATATTACACTTGAGATTTTCTTTCTATCAATTATGTATGCCTAAGGAGGATCTATGCCTAGGGATTGCGTCTGGATTTTGAATGAATAAGAAGCATGGTTTAGTGTCACAATCAAAGTGAATGTGATGGTGGGGGGTTTTATGAACCATTGAATGGAAATCCAACCAACTACTCATTCAACAACTCAAAAATCCCCCCCACACCTCGATTCGTCTAGTACATCCCAGTTCACTTTCCCTTATCCCTACTTACTTTATTGCACAATCCATAGGTCAAGTTGTGGAATGAGAAAATTTGTTGCACTAGAAGAAAAAATAAATAGTTATTCCCATTTGGTCTAATTGAACCAGTTGATTGATCACCTCTGCCTAGATATCTATCAAAGGCATGAGCTAGGTTCTTCAATCATCCTTTCTAAATGCAACATTCAACAATTACAACATTTAATATAAAATTTTCAAGAAAATGTGTCTTGTAAATGTCATGAGCCAAGGTGATGGTCACGGTCTCATGCATCAAGTAGAGTGGATTTAGGTTAACAATCATGACAACATTCAAGACCATTCTTATTTTGAAATCATTGAAATAAACATGTATCTTGATACATCAATCAACAACCTCCATAGGCCAATATCGAGCTATTGTACACTGACAACTTTCATTTCTCATTTTTTAGATCAAACCTTACAATGCTTATTTTCACCGAACCTTATTTACCAAACCTTCAATAGAACTAGATTTATAAATTTAAAGCTTCAATTTCCAAAATATTACTTTTTGAAATGGAGGAGAAAAAAGGAGAAATAAATAAATACCTTAGAAATCTTATCCACATACAACATAATCCTTAGAACTAGAACACTATTGTGAAATACAAATGGAACTGCCAGAACAAATCCTTGAAAAGCATAGACCCACATAATACTTCCCCATATTTTGTGGATGGTAAACGGGTAAACTATCGTGGAACAAAGCACTGGAAACCCGCAGAGTACTTTGATTATGAGGCCTCGCCTTGAGAGAATCAAGAGAGTCAAACCCATGACCAACAACAAGGATGAAAACTCACATCTAGCTCTAGACCAATTGAGCTAACCCCCGAGGCCTATATATATATATATATATATATATATATATATATATATATATATAGAGAGAGAGAGAGAGAGAGAGAGAGAGAGAGAGAGAGAGAGAGTTTGAATTATTTCCAAGGATGGAGAGTACTATGAGTTGACGCATGTTGGAAGTTCCATGCATATTGTATACGGGTCAAACAAACTTTCATTGGATTTTACAATTTAAGAAAAAAAAAAAGAGGAAAAGGTCATTCACAAATGGAAAGGATCATTGAAGGTACATAACAAACTATTTTTACATTTCAATGAATTTGATATGATTTTTACACACATTTGTGTGGAATATTATTTTTTGACCAATTAATATCAACCAAAGTTTCATAGATGGTATATGATTAAGATAGCAATGGGAGCTAACAAACCATTTTATTGGGTGAATAATTATAATATATTCATCTTAATTTTGGATTTATTAAGTAAAAAAAAGATTAAAAAAACAATTGAGATATACATGTTTAGGTGTTTAAGAGATTTTGACTTAATAGATAGCTACCCTCGTGTGCTATAGTTCACAGTTGGCACTAAGTTAATAAAGCAAATGAAATTGTCTAGTATTCCTCTTTCAATAATCGGTATTATTTATTTTTATAATATTATTTATATGTATACACACTTGTAAATGAATATTATTTAGTTTACATTAGATTTATTATTCTTGTATTTTTGGTTTTCTATAATATTTTAAATTGGATGGATGTTACATTCTCTTCATACTTAATTGTAAAATGCACCTCACTTTTCTCATAGAGGGAAAATAGATGCTCAGAGGAAGAAACAACACTGGGCTCTAAGTTAAACATGTTACATTACTTAATGATGAAATAATCCTAAAATGGTAGTAATTGTGCATCTCTATGTTGCTTAGGATTTCAAAAATGGAGATGCACACAATGGACACCAAAGATAGATATATATGTAGACTCCAAGCCCCAAAACTTTCCATAGCATTTATTCTCATGTTATATTTATACTTTTATAACCTATATTTATTCTCATTCAATTATTCATGTCTTGAAAATTCTAACCAGTTTGTGTGTATAGATTGGCTACAATGAGAAACCATACAAAGAGTATTGAGAAGGTTTGGTGTTTCAATGGCTATCTCAAGTGGAAGGTTTTTCTTCACCCTACTATAAGTGAATTCTGTAAGCACTATGGATGGAACTTCATTCTTGAGAGCTTGCCACTGGAAGTTAACTAGTCATTATACACAACAACAGCCCTAAGCATTATGGATGGAACTCCATTCTTGAGAGATTGCCACTGGGAGTTAACTAGTCATTATACACAACAACAACCCTCCATTTCCTCATATTCTAATAGTCCTTGGAAGATTTAAACACTAAAAGCTAATTTAATGATGAACATGTGTTTTATGTCCTCTTACATGACATCCTCCCACCATACATCTATTTATGTTTACCCTCTTAACAATATTTTGAAGTATTAATTTTCCATCAATTTTTTTTTGACAAATCTTTAAACAACATAACCACCCTAATTCACATCCAGATTAATTTCTCATCTTTAAAAACTTGCAAGTTTTACGTAGAAAAAAGGTCCTTAGTATCTAGTATTACAATTTCTTCACACAAAAGTTCAAATTGTAAGTGCAATAAAATTCAAAGTCAAAAACTTGGAAAAAAAAACCTACCTCCCAACCCTCTCTACTGGGCTTTGGTCGAGACGAGCGCTCTCCATGTCAGGCGAGCCAAACCCCGAATAATCTCTCAATTTGTTTAATAAGTAACTCGTTGATAGCCCACTAAGTAACTCAAGGTGTAACATGCCGGTGACCGACTTCACGTAGAAGTACTTTGGGCGGCGTGTTCACTATCATCCTAAAAAAAATTGTTATTAATTTTGTTTTTCTTATTTTAATTTTCATTTAAAGTTACTATCCATTATGAAAAAATATATATATTTTATAATTTTATTTTTTTTTAAATTCAAGGACGAAAGAAAAGATTGTTTAATAACTAGGAATGTGTGTGGGTTCCATCTGCACCTTATCTTTTAGTTGAATGTGTCTGGGTTTCAAAATCGCATTGAAAATTCGATGACCAACGCCATGTACCTTGAAGACAAATGTGTGTGGGGTCTATTGCATCATATCTTTTAGTTGAATGTGTGTGAGGTTAAAAGACACAAGTTAAAAATTCTAAATTTTTCTTTTGTACCGGGTTTTGAATGACTAATGGACCTATTTTTGGTGGTCGACCTTTCACTTTCATAGGGTGGATCTATAATATAAATGGGGTCTTTGCTGGACTTTTTTAGGATATTGTGTGACCTGGGCTTACAGAGTAGTGGGTTTTGGTGGATTTTTTTGAGGAATTCTTCTTCTTCAATTTTTTATTTGTAATCCATTTCATTATGATATAATATGAATTGGTATCTTGAATTGCAATCTTTACTTATACTTATAGTGGTAATATGATTTCAAATGATTAATAGTTTGTTTGAGAAATTTTCTTTTTCAATTCTCCATTTTTAATTCATTTTATGAATCAAAATATTTTGAATTGCAATTTTAATTGTAATCTGTTATTGTCAATATGTTTTATTTTGATAATAATATTATAAATTGACATAATGCTAGTTCATCTAATAAAAATTGTTTATAAACTCTTAACTTTGTTTCAAGATTCTTTTAAAAGGCACAAACTCCTTAACATAATGATTATACAAAATTATTGTTTATACCCAATATTTTAAAAAGTAACTTTCTTTACTTCCAACTTTATAATTCAATTCATATATATTAATTTTATTTAAAATAAAAGCTTTACATATATCTTATTACACTTTCTCCACACAAAAAAATTAATTATAAATATAATTAAATTCAAGACCCAACCTAAATATATGGGAAAAGAAACCACAATTAAATTCAAGACCCAACCTAAATATATGTCACGATGATAATTATATCATCCAAAATAAGTGTTTCTATTAATTTTATTAAGTTTGTTTTCCTTTGTATTAATTTTCATTTAAAGTCATTATCAGTAATAATAAAACTAAAATTTATGTTTAATTTTATTTTTTATTTTAAATTCAATGACAAGAAAACTTTAAATTTAAAAGAAAGTTTATCTCATATCATAAGTATAAAGTTTATCTTAATCTCTCAGATGCAAAGTAATTTTCATTAATAAATATTTTAATATTAAAATAGAAAGCATTAATTCATTAATAAATATTTTAACATCAAAATAGAAAGTATTAATATAAATTTGGAGTTTTGTATTTTGAAATAGGTGTAGTTTAAATTTTCTATGTTTTTTTTATTTTTCAGTAATTATTACCTAAATTTAATAAAATAATTGTTGACTAAATTACATTTTTACATTGTTTAAATTAAGGTTTTAAATGCATAAATTGATTCAACTCCCTCAAAAATATTTAGAATATTTAATCTCAACCACTGAAATTTACAATTTCTAAATTTTTAATTAGATTTTAAACGAAAAAAAATAATAATAATAGAAAAAAATGTGATTGAAATTTCTGTCATTATTTTGATTTAGGTTATCTCTTTGTAGGATTGAAGTGGATAGGCTCTTTGTAATATTGAAGTGGACGAGCACATGGGAAACCTGAATTATATTGTGTAAGATTGCATTGGACATTTTGAGCATCTTATCCTTTTCAACAGATAAGTGTTAAGCAAGCGTTATAATCTATTGAGTTGGACATTATAATCCATCTCTGGCAAGCGTTATCTGAAAATGTTCGTACTAACGTCATTTGAGTAGGTATGTCGGTGAATAAGTCGGTGAAATTTTTTTGAGAAAAACTGCAGTGCTATCAGATTCTAACAAAAAATGATGATGGAGATGGAAAAGTGATCAGAGAATGTCTGGATTGACTTGACTTGAGTGGGCATATGGGTGAATAAATTGGGTGAAAATTTCTTCGATGAAGAGAAAATGTCAGTATTATCAAATTACAATGAAAAATAGTTTTGAATTTGGAAAACTGATCAAAGAAATGTACATATTGATTCGACTTGAGTGGGCGAATAAATCGGGTGAAAAAAAATAAAAAAATTCAATGTTATCATATTCTAACGTCTCGTCCTTCAAAGCTTGCGAGAGAAAATGACAGCATTATCAAATTCTGTTGAAATTGGTGATCGAGATGGAAAAATGATTAGAGAAATATCTGTATTTACTTTACTTGAGTGGGCATATGGCCAAATAAATTGGGTGAAAATTTCTTCACTGAAGAGAAAAACGCAGTTTTATCAAGTTCCAATGAAAAATGGCGTTGGAGTTGGAAAAGTGATCAAAGAAATGTACGCATTAACTTGAATTGATGGGACGAATAAATCGGGTAAAAATTTCTGCAATATAAAGAAAATCGCAAGGCTATCAGATTCTAACGTCCTGTCCTTCAAATCTTGTGAGAGAAAATCGCAGTATTATCAAATTCTGATAAAAAATGGTGATCAAGATGGAAAAGTGATGAGAGAAATGTCCTTATTGACTTGACCTGAGTAGGCATAAGAGTGTTGGGTGAAAATTTCTTCAGTGGGGGAGAAAATCGTAATCGCAGTATTATCACCTTCCAATGAAAAAAATGCTGTATTAACTTTTATTTTTTTCCAATGGAAAATTTATCCATATGGTTTTCAAGTTACAAACAGTACTAAAGTCGCCATCCTCCACATGTCTTAATAAGGATTGTTCAAAAACCAAGATCAGTCCCAAGATGAGATACATAGCGATATACAAAAACTGGTAATTAACAAACCCCACAACAGGAAGGTGAATGGAGAGGCCACTTCCCTCCATTTACAACACGGATCTATTTTTGATCAGAACCCCAATTGATGATATACGAAAATATACCATAATACTGAAACAAGACCAAAAAAGGAGGAACAAGTACAGTCCGCTACCAAAAGATCACATATAGAGGCAGAGTGAAAGTGGGGGGCCCTCGTGGCTATTCTTCTAATTGTTGAAATGAATCTTTCCATCCAAAATTTGAAGGGAAAGTTTGGACAGAGGCCTCCAAATTTTCCTCCCTATGGATATGATCAAATTTGATATAAGAGAAAGAGTGAGAAAGTTCTTTGATCTTCTTCATCCATCCCAAGAGATTTGCCACTTTTATATTGCAGGTTTGGTTGATCCAATCTATAATAATCTTGGAATCCCCTAGTACATGTAACTGAGAGATGTTTAATCTCTGAGATAATGTTAAGGAGGCCCACAGACCCAGGAGTTATGCCCTGGTGTTAGTACCCTGGCCACAATTTAGAGTCCATCTATAAGTTGAGTTGCCTAAGGTTTTAATAATGCCCCCAGCTCTGCTAAGAAGTCCGTTGCTTTGTTCAATTCCGTCGAACCAACAAATAGTATCCAAATTAAGCTCAGGTGTCTTCTTGATACTATGATGGATCTGAACACAGTCCATTCTGCAATCACTGTCCACCATACCTCTCACAAGAATACTAACCCTCTTTAATGTAGGGGAAATAGAATCAAATATACACATGTTCCTTTCCAACCACAGTTGCCAGCATACAATAATTGGAAGTGTTTTAAATGCTTTTTCTGTCTTTATCCAATTTTCCACACAGTTTTTTATGGATCGACCATCCCAGGAAGTAGTAATATTAAAATTATCTAGTAAATAACTCCGAAGAGATTGATTGAACTGATAATCAACGAACAGATGTGTGATAGAATCTGCATCCCTGAAGCAAAGAGTAAATATATCCGGGTCGATCCAGCCCCTTCTTTAGAGTCTTACCTTCCAATACTAACCACATAAATAGTTTAAGCTTAGAAGCCAAATCCCAGGACTAGATCTGGTTGTGCCAATTCGGAAGTTGATGTGGCCAAAGCTTGGCTACTACAACATTATATACATTTTATGTTGTAAGAGTACCCAACTGATCTCCTCCCATCCATAGTAATCTATCCTCGCCCGGTTGTAGGTGAATCCCCAAACCGATGAGCACCCTCATAAAATTTGTCAATTCCAGAGATAAATGTCCCGTGAGACCCAATTCATCGTTGGACTTCCATTGATCAATAATAAAGCCCCTAGATGACTGCAACTTTACTTGGTACAGATAGCGAATATTGTGGGTACTCAACACCAATAAAAGCTCCTATGGCAGGAAGGAAATTGACCCCATCCCAAGAATCTTATCTAATCCAATCAGGATCACGACACCCCCTCCAGGCTTCTAGCTTAGCCAATGAGTTATGAGGGGCAAAGATTTCATCGGGATTTTCCAGAAATGTGAAGCCATTGGTTGAATAACTTGAGCAAATCTAAGCCAGGTAGCCACTAAAGTATATGGAAGGTATTTGTCTCTAATCACACAATGCCATATCCCATCCTCCATCAACACTCTCCATGCAGAATTAGCTGCGAGTGCCCAGATGAATAGAAAAGGATTTTTGAGACTCCAGCCTCCAAGTATTTTCAGTTTAGCAAGATGGCTCCAGTAACACAAATGTAAACCATGGTCTTTACGACCACTCGACCAAAGAAAATCATAATTCAGTTACCGAATTTTTTTTAGTACAAAGGTAGGAACCGCTACGAGAGCCATCCAATATACCGCCTGAGATTCCAATACCACCTTAACTAAGATGCAACGACCTCCCAGAGTCATCCAACGGTTACACCAGTGCTTGATCCTTTTATCAAACTTTTTGAGCAGCCATCTCCAGTCTTTGAAAGTCGATTTCTGCGCTTTGATAAAATAGCCCAGATACTTGAATCCTGACGTCAAATCCATGAAATTGTAAGTAAATATGTCCTTGAGACTTGCCAGCATAGCATCGTCCAGGCCTGAATGGTGGAACGTAGATTTATCAAAGTTTATTTGTAATCCCGATGCACTACAGAACTTATCCAATAAAAGCTTCACCAACTGCCATTCTTCTATGGAAGCCTTCGTCATAATAAGTACATCGTCAACAAAGATGAGATAATAATAATAATAATAATCTATTTTTAAGGTCACGGCCAAGCCAACACACCAAATTGGTGTATGAGACCCCCTTGTTTGTGGGACAAGGGACCTCCCTCCGCCCAGCGATTTGACTGGTAAAGTCTACGAAGGTATACATACCCTACCCCCCTCTAGATTTGAACCTGTGACCTCTTAAGAGGAAACACATGTTCTTAACCATTAGGCCCACTCAGACTGTATATAATATTTTGACTACTCTAGATACCTTGAGCCCTGTCAATTCTCCCATCTCTTGCCTCTTTTTCAGAAGAGTACTAAGGCTTTCCATAACTAGTATAAAAAGTAAGGGCGATAGAGGGCACCCCTATCAGAGTCCCTGCTCACTGCTGAAGAAGTCCAAGGTCTCGTTATTTATTAATACCGCAAAGAAAGTGCTTGTCACACAGCTCATAATCCAAGAGCTTGAAGTCACACTAAAGTCAAATTGAGCCAGTATTAAATGAAGTAAGTCCCAACTAACACAGTTATACACCTTTTTCAAATCCAATTTTAGGATCAGAGCCTTCCGTTTTTTTGAGTGGATGCTATGAATACATTCATGTGTCGTCCTCGCTACATCCAGTATTTTTATACCCTTCAGAAATCCCAATTATTTTGTAGATAGAGATCCTGAAAGAACCAGTTTGATTATAATGGAAATCGCTTTAGAAATAATTTTATAACATAGATTGCATAGTGCTATGGGTCTAAAATCCCCAAAATTTCGAGGGGAGTTCTTCTTCGGTATCAGCACCGGAAATGTGGAATTTAATGCCTGTTTTATCTTACCACGACGCCTTGAGTCTTCAACCATACTATGTAAATCATCACCAACCAAATCGAAAAAATGGGTAAAAAATTCCATAGTCGAGTCGTCCGGGCCCAAACTTTTGTCTTTTGCAATGTGCCTTAGAATCTACCCTATCTCTTGTTTTGATACAAGCTTATCTAAAATTAAATTGTCTTCCTCTGTCACAAAATGTTAATACTGGCTGGCAATATTAACTTGCTCCATCGAGACATAGGCTCCATCAGAGGCATATAATTGTTTAAATGTTAGGGTCCTAACTCACACATTGGTAGAACAATATATTCGGATGTAATAAAGGTCAATCTTAATAAGGCCTTTCAATAAAATAGAATAAGGTAGATGTAAGAAGACCTAATAGAAGCTTCCACTTCTAGAAGGATCTTCCTCTAGATGCCTCTTTTTAGTATAAATAGGAGTTGAGGGTATGAGAACCTTAGCTTGGATATTATTGTAATAGAGCTCTGCTCAATTGGAGGTTTCCCTCTTGAAGAGGCCTGTGAACATTGCTTTCAGATTAAAAGTGCTATTTATGTTGTTATTCTTATATCATTTAAGTGTTATTGTGGTGAATGTTCTGGTTATATTGTTGTTATTCTGCCATTACTAGCATTTTATTTATGTTTTGCATACATTTTATCTCTGGTATATTACAAGTGGTATGAGGGCACTTTCCTTGGCAGAAAGTGTGGGTTAAATTTTTTTCCAGGGTAGAGACATATTCTGGTGTCTTTAAGCCACAAAGATCTATCGTTACGTGCATAAACCTGCGGTTGAGGGAATACAAGTGGTACTTAAGTGCACATCTGTTGGCCACCCTTGTAACCCATGCTGGTACCCCTTCTAGTGGTAGTGCATCAGACAACACTTGTGTACGGATTGACATAGATTACCTAAAGCCCTCTTTAGATAAATCAATCGGCCACCTGACTGCTATAGTGTCACTGAGAAAAACACTCAAGAAGATACTCTCTAGTACCTGGGTAGTCGAGTAGTATGGCTAAGGGTACAGTCTATCCTCCTTATTTAGTTCTCTGAGATATTGGGCCGAGTACTACTGTTGGACCCCGCACGTATATCAAAGAGATATAGCATAGGGAAAACCCTTCTCTATAGAACCCTTGAATACCTAACCCTTGGGGGACATAAACATAAACAAATTAAAACAGACAAGATCTATTGTCGCACAACTGTGTTTGGGTTGCCAGTAAATACACATTTATTTCTGGTTAAGCATTTGGGCATTTCCTCTCTGCAGTATTCTTCAGACTGGAGTATAACTC
>JZKD02S0389495.1:1421474-1435347 GCA_000966675.3 Picea glauca | reverse complement strand
TATTGAAGAAATATGTACATGATGCTAATCATATAATTGACTGGTCTGTGATCTAGGTGGAACCAGAGGGAGAATTTCTACCAGAACCCCAATGCATATTGGATAGAAAGGAAACCCTGCTCCAGAACCGAACCATTGCACAGGTAAAGGTGTAGTGGAGACATTTTGGCCCAGATGAGGCTACATGGGAAATGGAAGATTCCATGAGACAGGCATATCTGATTTTGTTTACTTCTGTACATGCAATTCATGTTAAAAGATAAGAACATCGAGGATGATGTTCCTTTAAGGGGGAGGGAATTGTAACACCCTGTTTCCCCCAGTTTGTAAAAATAACTGGACTGGCCAGAACTGTGGCAAACTCATAAATGTGAATATGTGATGTAAATGGACCTTATGGAAAAGGTCAATGAATGTGAATTATATTATGAATTTATATTGCAGGGTTGTTGAGAGGGGATGTGCAGAAAAAGAGACCACGATGGCGGTGGAAGGCACTTGGAAAGGTGGCGTTAACTTCCACCGAGAATTAATACCGTATTTGGACTTCACTGGCCTGGAGAACCAAAAGTGGCTCGCTAGCCCTGAATTAAATGCCTCGCAGGCTGGCAGGTAGATGGATCCTCAGGAATTAATGAGGGATGGGGAGGTGAACCGCCCATCCGAAGAGCCATCATGACTGACCAAACATGAGGGAAATCATGCCACACACAACCTCGCAAGAGGATAAGGCATGGGGTAGAAGTGATTAGGGACAGACGCGAGGGGAGGAAGAGAACTCTGGAAATATGCAGAGTGAGTTATAGCAGAGAGGAAGGAAAGTAACCTTCTCTCCTGGTCACTGGAAGACAAAGACGCAATCTCAAAACATCGTGGTCTCAGCTCAGGGGTGGCTAGTGGTAAATCCACTGGGAGTTGTTGAGCCTATGGTTGGGTGTAAACGAGCACCCCTCTCAGCAGTTGCATAACCTATGGTGTTACTTTATGATAAGTGTTTTGTCTTTGGTATCTCGAAATATATGTATTCTAATAATTATGCTCATAAGCTGTGAAACTATGAATGATTTCATTATAAGAATGTTTGTATGGTGTTTTGATCAATACTGGTAGATGCATGTTTATAATGGAAAGACTACGTATGACTTATGTCTTCATAAATCACTATTTATATGTACACTGATCTAATTCAGACTATATGTCTGATTCGTGGGAGAAAGGTACCCTTATCTACCTAAGATAGTACCCTAGGTAAAAACCTCCCCATAGAGATACCCTCCTTGAAAAAAACCCATCAAAAACCGAGAAGGAGAACGTGAAGGTGTAAGACCTTAGTGACCCTGCACGAGGAGGAACGATCCTCTTGAAAACCCAATATGACAGCATAAGGATGAAGTATCAAATCGATGTACGAGATCCCGTCAGGAGATCTGTGGTCACTCACGACCGTCAGATCGAAGGAAGAATATTGAAGGTTAAGTACCTTAACCATAAATAGGTGTTGATCATTGGACGAGATTCCATCGGGAAACCTGTGGTCACACATGACCATTAGATTGGTAGGAGTAAGTAAGGAGTTAAAATCCTTACCCCTTTGTTTTCTGTGTCTTCGTGGGTAGTGAAGAAATCAGGATCGTATATCCCCAAGGTCTAGGAGGACATCTGGACCATTGATTTTTCCACGTCTAGGAAGTCGTGGGAAAATGCATAAGTTAGGAACCTATCTAAGCCATCAGATCTCGGCTAAAAAACCTGACAGTCGTTGGATCTATCGGGACATACCTGAGGGTTAAACCTCCAGTGGATAGGGGCAAAAGCCCTGGGACAGATCTGGACCGTCTGAGTAATGGAGGCCACGTGTCCTGAGATTACCCATATCGGGAAATCGGAATTCGCGGAATCAGGAGTCTTGGTGATGAGAGATTGGAACTTTCCATGGTGGAAACCCTGGGACAGATCTGGACCATCCGATTTACAGAGGCGACGTGTCGAGAGATTAACCACATCGAGAATTCGGGGGTCCCGTAATTGAGAGTTTGGACTCTTGTGATGATAAATCCTGATGAACGGACAAGATTCTTTCCAAGGAACTCAGGCTCTGTAATGACCATCAGATGAGAGGAAGAGATGTCAACTTTAAGTCGGGGCGTGAAGATGCCTTAGGGTAAGTGACGAGCAGATATGAATGGCCAAAGTCCACCCGCTCATATCTATGGATGAGGCTTCATTCCGGAGCACCCTTGTCATTCTGCCTTTAGCAGTGGGGGGGAGGGATCCAGAATCGGACGTGCAACTCTCGAATGGTTGAGACTAATTCACCTTGATCAACGGTGCTCAGGTGAATTCCGTACCCCCCTTTCCATTCTGCCTTTAATGGGGGGGGGTCCAGAATAGTGTGGTGTGTGAAGTGGGGCCCCCCCCTGTCCTAGAGACTACCGTGTTGCATTTCCCCCTCTTCCCCCTGTACTCCCCTTACTCACCTGATGGGGCCTATTGTCATTGGCTGTTCTCTAGCCCTGTAGGGATTCATCCCTATTGGCCAGTCACTAGCCCTGTAGGGATTCATCCCTATTGGCCAGTCACTAGCCCTGTCGGGGTTCGGCGGTTGCAGAGTTGAACGATTCAACACTCCTGCAGTGCCGAGGCATGAAATACAAAGAGGCACCGTGATTATTTGAACTATGATCATGACCCACAATCACATGGGAACAGAGAGAGGGAAAGAGCTAGCTTGCACTAGGCCTCCGTAGGTAATTCGAGGGCTCTGAATCAGCAGAAATGAACAAAAAATTTGATTGAGGTAGTGGGTATGTGACATCCGCCCTAGTAAGAGCCCCTGTTCATCTCCTATGGTCATGGTCCTGAAGAAAGAAGGTTCTTGGTGAATGTGTCCTGACTTTCGTGCCCTCAACAAACTTACCATCAAAGACAAATTCCCCATTCCTGTCATTGATGACCTCCTGGATGAATTGAGTGGCGCCCAATTCTTCACTAAACTGGATCTTCATTCGGGCTACCACCAGATACGTATGAAAGAGGTGGATATCCCCAAGACTGCCTTTAGAAATCATGCGGGCCACTATGAGTTTTTGGTCATGCCCTTTGGCTTGTGTAATGCCCCCTCCACCTTCCAAAGCCTCATGAATCATGTCTTCCATCCTTTTCTCTGCCATTTTGTCTTAGTTTTCTTTGATGATATCCTAATCTATAGCAAAACTTATACATACCATCTTGCTCATGTGGATCAAGCTCTCCATCTACTCTCTCAACACCAACTTTTCCTGAAATAGTCTAAATGTGGTTTGGGTGCCTCACAAGTAGAATACTTGGGTCATGTGGTAGGCAAAGATGGCGTCAGGTTGGATCCTAAAAAGATTGAAGCTATGCAAGACTGGCCTCACCCAAAGACTCTTAAGAGATTGCATGGATTTCTAGGCTTAACAGGGTATTATTGCGAGTTTGTTAAGAATTATGGGAAGATTGTAGCACCTCTCACTAGTCTCCTCAAAAAGAACTCTTTCACTTGGACTCCAGCCACTGCTCAAGATTTTCAAACCTTGAAGATGGCCATGTCCACCACTCTAGTCCTCGCCCTTCCTGATTTCACAAAGAACTTTGTGTTGAAATGTGATGCCTCGGGGAAAGGAATTGGTGCTATCCTTATGCAGGAGGGTCGACCTTTGGCCTTTACCAGCTGTTGTGGTGGGAAATCCCCCTATGGACTAGCATTTAGGGTTATATTATGCATGCAGATAAGACCGAAAGAATCCTACTTTCTACCTTCATTCCATACCTAATCCCTATTTCTTTTAAGAAAATACATGGTTAAATGAACATACCTTGTTTCGAACGTTCGATGTCGATCCTTCTTCACGCTTGATTGCTTGTTGGCGACTATCCTCTCAAGACTGACCTGCATACAAAACAAGCAACAAACTCTACATGCATTTGTTCTATAGATTAATGGGTTATATATTCAAACATATATTCACTAAACTATGAAAAACTCATATACTGGGACAGAAAAAGCATTTCTTTATTATTAACTTTAATGAATCAACTTACAATGTTGAGACCGACCACTGCTCTGTGAACCTGATCCTGGGCTTCTCTTCAAATGTCCTCTAACTTGTTTGCTTTGTATCTCTCTTTGCACAAGGATGGCTAAAGGGTTGGGACAATGTGAATGTGTAATTGGGTAGATTTTCTTTACTCTTATTCTCCTTCTCCAAGTGGGGCCCCTAACCCTTCTTTTATAGGCTAGAAGAAGCTAGGTATTTGGATGAACCCTCGGCCATGCATGGTCGGGAGTTTCAGTTAACTGACCCAAAGTTGTGTGTTCCATCGGCAAATTTCCCTTTTTCATGCTTTTGTAGGTACACGCAGGCTGGTTTGGGCCAACTAGCGTATACACGTGTGCAGTAATGGAGTAGGGCGCATGAGCCCTTATAAAAGAGGTTTTTTAAAGAGTTGTGCAACAGTGTTTTGGCAAAGAAGGAATTTGAGATGGCCTGATGCTAGGTAATCATGTATGGTGCAAATTAAGGTTATAACATATGCCCCCTAATGTGTGAGGTCAGAAGAGCATCTGATGGCCAAAATACATTACCAATCTTTACTGATGTGTCGAACAAGTGAGCCCAGGGGCCAGGAACCGGGAGGCATCATCTGCAAAATAACAAATGTCTCACTGAGGTGAGCATACCCATGCTCAGGATAAAATAGAATCATGGCTAGCAATCAAATACACTGTATATCCATGTCAAATAACTATATAAAGTGTAGCCGCAAACAGTACACAGCGAAGCTACATCTCAAAATCAAAAAGATATAGATATAGAGTATCCATCTTCTAGAAGCTGATACAACCTGATGGCTAGAGATGGGGTCTTCAGAGCTCGAGCAACAACTTCAAAATATTCAAAACTCAAGGTATGAGTGTAATATGAGTATATGACTTCACTACCCAGAGGTCTTCGACGACTCGTCGGTCATGGACTAGAGAATCTTGATGATGAGACTGAAGGCTTCATTGATTTCGAACAAAGACTTGATTGGACATTCAGGATGGTTGAGTATGAGAGTAAGAGACAAATTGTATAGGGGTTGACTCAGGCTTGGTAGAAACTTCCCTTGGACAACAACATGACAAATGATGAGACTTAGGCAGCATGGCATTAATCATGAGTTTACGAAGCAGGAGGCAACGCAAACTCTCCATATGTTTGGAAGAATAACCAAATGGAGGAGGACACAACTCTATGTAGCGAGAACAGCTTTCTAAGGTCATACTACATCCCATAGTTTGACGAACAAATGGACAGATGTGCTTTATCCAAGGGCGACTCATTATGCTTCCAATAAAGAAAATACTTTGTCCTTCCTCTTTTTAGGGTATATTTGATTTTTTTGTCTTTTTCAATAATTTTGGAAAAAAGAATAAAGGAATGTTACATTACAATGGAGGAACGAGTGTTACAAACATATAAGTTCAAGGCACAAGGAAAAAAATGATGTTCAGCATAATGATACTTGGGAAAAATCCTCCAAGGGCCAAGGGTGTTAAGACGCAGAAGAAAAGTGCTACAAGGCCGGCGTATAAGGTATGCAAACGCGGTTAACAAAACACACAATGGTAATGTCCTTTGATGTAAGTTTAACGAGCCCAGAGAACGTAAGCTCGATGGTTTTTCATGTTTAGAGAGTTTGAAAAAACATAAAAGGAAACTCCATTGGGGTACCTTTTTCGAAGATAGTCTAGTTGGTTCAAAAAAGGGGTAAACTAGCACCGACAAGGCGTCTATTCACAACCATTTTAACGAGTGTGAGAAAGACAAGATCACTCGACCATTTTTTCATTTTTAAGGAGTCTGAAAAAAGCTTAACTATGGACTCCATTGGGAATGTTCTTCTGGACCAATTTAACGAGTGTTTAAGAATAAGGTCACTCGACGATCTTTTCAATTTTAGAGAGTCTGAAAAGAGCTTAACTATGGATTCCGTGGGGGTTCTTTTTTTGTAAATTAGTCCCTCAGGCCCGAAAAAGGAGTAAAATGATACCTGAGAGTACTCTTCTAGAGAACTGAAGTTCCATAGAGTACACCCTTTTTTTTGCAGTTGACCGTCTGAACCGAAAAAGGGGTAAACTACCGTCGGACAGATGTGACTTCAAATTTCAGTTTAACGAGCATGAAAGGCCACAAGGTCGCTCGACAATCATTTCATGTTTAGAGGGTCTGAAAAGAGATTAAAAGAAGACCTGTTATATCTTTTGGGAGTCCTAAGGGTGAGGTCAAGAGAGAAAAGGAATCATGCAAATGAGGCTCAAACTCGTAATCAATAAAAACTATAAGGACTCCCGAGCCTACAGTGATTACAGATAGCATGCATACCATAATGCAACCAGGATCTACCTAGGGCATCCATGTTCCAGTAAGCTCTACCACCAAGTCGCGACACTTCTAAAGAAACTATGATGGTTCTGTGTCGCAACCTGATGGGATCGATCCTATGGAAAAGGAAGAAGACAACGAGACACAAAAGTTAGGGTAGAAACCTAACCTACATGCTCAAGTTGATCCTTGAAAAAAAAAATTCACGGACCGTCGAAAATTTCTAAAAACTCCAAAAAACTGTCCCGAAACCCGAGCAAATCCCTCCCATGCAACTCATGAATTACGCTAAAAGGTTTTGGGTTTAAAGAAAATGATAGGGAGGCCAAAAAAATGACAAAAAGAGGCCAAAAAGTCTATAAATAGAAGTTCGCAGCTCATTATCACCATTGTTGATTTGGAAATTGACTCTGAAGACAAAATACCTCCTTTGTCAAAAGCGGTGATTTCGGGAGCTATAGTGGATGAAACAAACTTCTGTCTGGACCAAGTAAGTAAAAACTCTCTTATCTTTCATTTTAAGTCTTTATTTTTGCATTGGGTTTCATTTTCTAGGGGGGTGTCGACCTTTAAAATGTCGGCCCTAGGTCCACACGGGCTGTCTCAGGACAGGTCGTGTGTACATTCGGGCAGAGAAAACTCTGCATGCATGTACATGTGACTGTCACTATTATAGCCCACGTGGACCCCCTTATTGAATGAAAAAGGCTTAAAATCAAGGGTTTACCCTCTTGAACCTTGGTGTTTTGCAGGATGTATGTCCACTGGAGAGAAAGAGAGCATGAAGAGGTCAGTGAGTTGGTCGGGGAAGACCCCAATGTTGTGGCTTCTTTGATGCAATGTGGGTTACTCAAGTTTTTCCTATGTCCTTTTATGCGGGCACAGAGGAACTTTGGGTTCGGGACCATTTTGTCCTCATTCTTTTTTGAGAGAGTTTTGAGTTTTAGTCCTCGAGTAGTGGTACGAGGACATCAGGCCTCTCTTCCTGATATGTGTAGATGGGTAGTATTACTGCCATGACAGGGTGGCGAAAGGACCAATGAGTCCTTCGACGATGACTTCTTCATGTGGTTGTCGCGACAGATCCCAGTTATAGAGGATTACCCCTATGCTGGGATTGATTTCTCAAGAGACCCTTAGATACCAGTACCTCTTGGTGAGGAGCAAGGAGAGATGGGTAAGTCTCCACCTTTGTATTTTTTTTTTGTTAAACATATGTAATTTTTATGTTGTTTTTGTTATATATATCATTTTTTTGTTATACCAGAGTATTTGACGGATATGTGTTCATTGTGTGCAGATGTGGGACCAATGTGACCGGATGACTATGTGAGGAACATGCATCATCCTCGGCCAGGGGCCACACCTGCCACCATAGGGGGACCAACAGTAGCAGGAGATCTTCCAGCCGGGGAGGCTGAGAGGGTATTGAGACGAGTCGAGCAAAACTTTACTGCGCTCACTCACACGGTCCCTATGGCAAAGATTGAGGACCTGCCACCATCTATGTAGCCTCATGTAGTGGGGGCACCACGAACGTGGGTCCGGTTGTTTCGGCATTTAGCCAACGCTGTGGATCAGTATAATAGGGCCCACAGGCCCTGACCTTAGCTAGACATTTTACGTGCCATGAGCACTACTTGTATATATTTTTTGAGGGCATAAGCCCCGTGACTCATTATTGGTCATATTTTTGGGGCGCTTGCATCCATCTGTGTACTCTGGTTACTTTATGATATTATATATGGTTTTTTATGTCTTTTGTGTCTTATGAATCATGTGTGCAAAAAATGTATTTACATGTTTATGTGAATGTTCTTTCATATGTGTGAAAGATGCCAATCTAAAATTTGATTAGCTAGAGTATTTGTAACTTGGTTTAATCTCCTAGGAATATAAAAATATGTAATATAATCAAAGTTTCATTCTAAGATACGTACCCTAAGGAATCGTCGGTGTAAAGTTGGATCATGAACCCGGTATACTCTGTTTAACTAATACAGAACTAACTAAGCATCGAAATAGACCTGGAGATGAGAGATACCAAATGACAAAGCGTCACGAAGCAACTCAATAACTGCACGATACTCCGCGACATTGTGTGTGGTGTCACCTAAGCATATACCTCCAAAAGATAATAACTGGCCTTGAGGTGTAAAGATTACCCAAGCTGCGGAGGAAAGCCTCCGACTATGCCGGCTAGCACCGTCTGCATACCTAACATATAGCTCGGAATCACTTGACATATGCCACAGTGACAAAAGATAACATCAATGGCACATCCATAACACTAAAAGAAACTAGAAAGCAATAGTACAAAGACTATACATATGTTACAAAAAGTTACCCACGGTGACCTGTGCTGTAGGAAAATCTCCCTGCAGACAGGTAGATTGCCTCAAAGAGCTTGACCCTAACTCTAAGACAGAAAATGCTTAACGTGGACACTGACTTCCTTTCAAATCTATCTAAACTAACACATGAGAAGGAAGGATGACAGAAGTACCTTTTTATCGACGTTTGTCCCTGCACGCTCCGAGTTGCGCTCCAATCCTTTGCTCCTCGCTGAGTTCTGTAGACAAACAAGATACAACCACTTCCTACTCTATTGATATTAGCTTGAAAATAGATCTATCAACTAATGATAAGTTCATGTGACATTAGACACAAACAAGAAAGAAACAGGCCAAGCGTGTCATATTAATGAGAATAATGACATTAGTACTTACAATCGTAGATGCAAATGTGACAGCTTTGTCAAGTCCCCTTCGGCTAACCCTTGCCTGAAAGATCCACAACCTAGATAACAACAGCTTCACTGATCACTCTCCTTTGGTTGACTGTGTGTTTCCTCCAAGATAATAAGTGTCATATCAGCAGTTCTTCCACTAATCATCTCTGTTCCAGCACCAATTATGAGATCATAAGTTTGGTGTAATTCTCCATTTTCCATCCCCTTTTCACCATTAGAAAGCTTTTTTATATAGCCTTGGAGAGGCTTTAACCACTTGAGATATCCTTGGGGAAGTTGAAGATTTGCCTCCTTCAGTTGAGGATCTGCCCTAGGATCATGGTTGGACTAGGGATTCGAATCCAACTACCTTCCAAGAATGAAACGATGCTTCCCCCATTCATCTCAACAGCTTAACAACTTCCCAGAATAGGTAGCACTCCCTCAAAAGGGCCATCAAAGCGCTATAGCGCTCCCTAGTAAGCTTTAGGGGGGCGTCAGCACTCTCAAAATCTATAGCGCTCTCTCAAAAGGGCCAGGGGAGCATTATAATGCTCCCTGACAGTGTAAGGGGGAGTGTCGATGCTCTGAGATAGTGTAAGGGGGAGCACTCCCCTCCAAAAACTCAATTTTTGAGGTGCTTTCAGATGGCAAAAGGTTTGCAAGCCTGCTGACTCATTTCTCCTCTTCCAAATCAGATGTTTGAGGTGTTTCAAGTGTCTTTCTCATGTCGTTATAGGCACGATATAGGCATCATGGCAGTATGCTTTCCTTGACACCTGCAACACTTGTGAGCATCATGTGACACTTTCAACCTTGTGAGCAAAATGCGACACTTGTGACACTTGTAATGACGACACTTGCGACACTATCAAAGTGAGTAATTTTGACGTGTAATAGATTGCCCCTCAAAGTATGAAGTCAGAAGATAGAAACAGATGACTAAAATGATTTGTAGACTCTCAAGCAAGGGTATAGACTTGGAGAACCTGACGGAAGATGCACACAAACATCCAACAAATGTCATGACATATTTCAAAACCCAAGGCAGGCATACCTATGCTTGGGTGATCAAGACTTGCAAGATATGGCTGCCATAAAATACAGTGCGGATCCATAATTGTATTGATAAAAGGTATAGCCACCGAAAATACACTGTGGATCTATACTCTAATGACATGAACTGATCGTAGCCACGAAGAATACACAGTGGATCTACGAGATGACAAGACATAGCCACAACCAATACAAAGTGGATCTATGTAACAGTGTATGTGTTCTTTGTCCAATAAAAACTCCTTCGCAGCCTGGGAAAAGCATATATCAAAGTGGTCACTCAACCCAAGGTCTTCTTACTGATCCCAATGTGGTACGATTCTAACCATGTGAATAGATTTTCTAATGTCGAACATGGAAGAAACCACTTGATTACCGGTCAATGATGTAAACCGTTAACAAGTGTGAGGGAAATCACCATTAATGTCAATGATTCCCAAGGTACCCTAGTACATTCCAGTGAATGTGAATAGATGAACTGAAGTCAAACACCTGTGGAATCATTCGATCAGAGGTCGATGATGTAAACCTACTGTCGAATGTGAGGAGGCCTACCATTGAGGCATGCAGGTCCCAAAGTACTAACTGGTTTCTAAGTCTGATTCCCGGATAATGTGTTGAAGTTGATGGGAATAGACTTGTCGAGGGAGGGCCTTGATGTATCCCCCATCAACAACACGAAACAGACATAGAGATGTAATTGGTAGATCAAATGGACATGGACTAACACAGGTTTTGAGGAAATATATTTGGGATGGCTGACTCTCGAGGCAGATACTTCCCTTGAACACTAAGGCACACCAACAAAACATGACGTGGACCAAAACTATGCAGTGGATACTTGGTCTTGCGTCGGGTGACCCAAAGGAGTGAAAGGGACTCAAAGGATTGGTTCAGTGCAGAGGCTCAATGGATTATGATGCGTGCATATGACAAAGTGTTGTGTTCAAGGGTGACTCTAAGAAGTGTTGGATGATGTTCTCAAGAGACTGCTTGGCTTGCTCCTTTCAATTTTTCCCCCATCCAGATAGACGAGTACCTCTTTTTGATTTAATGAGCTCGAGGAGGATAACACATGCTCGATATAACTCACCTTCGGTAAGTTCCTCTTCCTTTGTTTAACGAACCAGAAGAAGTAAGGGTTCAATCCCATATGGGTCTATCGATGTGTGATTTAACGAGTCCAAATACAGAAAACTCAAAGGTTTTTCAAGATTATAGAGTTTGGAAAAACACTTAAAAGAGAACTCTCTCAGTTCCTTTTTCGTACAGTAGTCCAACAAGACCGAAAAAGGGGTAAACTATCGCTCGAAAGATGCCCTTTCTAACCTTTTAACGAGTGTGAAAGGAAGTAAGGTCACTCGACAATCTTTTCATATTTAGAGAGTCTGAAAAGGGTTTAAAGTAGACTCCAGGGGGGTTTCTTTTTCTTATGTTCGTATCCATACGGGTCCGAAAAAGAGATAAAAGTTTACCCAGTTGCATTCTCATGTATTTACGAGCACGAGAAAGAACAAAGACTAAGCTCGGTATGCCCCCAACTTGAAATATGGCGGCTTAGCTCCAGAATGATCATCAAGGCTGCAGACATGCCCCCCCCCCAAAGCTTCAATTCATTCACCAACTTGGAGGTTGTCAACAATTTATGTGCTATATGGAGAAAAAGGATACAGGTGGATGAAATGAAGGTTCAAAAATGAGACCTAACAAAAGACTCGACTTGACATCTACAAGATCTGGCGAAAGACTCAACTTGAAGGGAGGTGATTGTTTCATTTTTTAACGAGCTTGAAATAGGAAAAGAACTATGCTCAAGGTTCCAGGTTCGATCCCTAGATTGTTGTTTCATTTTTTTAACTAGCTTGCTACAGAGAAGAAAACTATGCTCATGACCTCTATTTCATTTTTTAACGAGCTTGCCACAGAGAAGAGAAACTATGCTCGTGACCTCTGTTTCATTTTTTAACGAGCTTTCCATAGAGAAGAGAAACTATGCTCGTTATGCCCCCAGCATGAAAGCTAGTGGCCTCTGTTTCATTTTTTAACGAGCTTGCCATGGAGAAGAGAAACTATGCTCGTGATGCCCCCAACATGAAAGCTAGTGGCCTCTATTTCATTTTTTAACGAGCTTGCCACAGAGAAGAGAAACTATGCTCGTGACTGCTTCTTGATCATGGCTTCCAAGAGGATAATGCTCTGGAAGGATACCATGTCAAGGGACAAAACTCAACCATGGCTTCCAAGAGATCTTCATTGGATGGAAGATAATCACTCTGGAAGGAACACATATCGAGGGTCATGATAGGGGTAAGGAGATCCAGCTCCAATAACCCTACTGAAGAGATCACCATGTCAACTACTGGATCCAAATCATCGGAAGTTGAGGTCATGGGAGACAACACCACATAATTGACATGCGGTGGGGGCAATACTATCTGCATATAAGAACCAGTTAGGGAGGTAACCCAGTCGGGGCTGATGAATGAAAGTTGATCAATAGTCACAATTCTTCCATCGTGAGGGAAAGATATCACACAAAAAAAAGTGGATACAATATCTTTCATGGCATAGACATAATCCCACCCAAGGAGTAAAGAAAAATCCAAGGGGTCTAAGACTACCATGACATCGATAAAGACAGTTTTCCCTCCCAAAGTTACAGGAAACTGAGGAAGGATCCCTAAAGGTTGACTAGTTCTTCTGTTAAAAGCCAACAGATTTTGTGTAACCGGTGCAAGTTGCGGACAACCCAAAGCATACAAAGCAACAGAAGACAAAATACTAATGGATGCACCTTCATCTATCAGCATTTGAGGAACGTCCCGACCACGAACCTGTACTGTAATCTAGAAAGGAATGTGGGAGGGAAGATGAGGTCCAGTTAGCGCACCCCAATCAAAAAGGATGGCTTCAGTACTTGGAGGGGGTTCCACAGGAGGAGGAGGAATGCCCCCAGGCATGGTAGAGTCTGTATGAACAAGAAAAACATGGGCAGTATCAGGTTTACTCTCTAGAAGGCGGGTAGGATCGGCCGATGATTGGATCAGATCAACCAATGGTGGACTTGGATGGACCACTTTAGCACTCTTCAGAGAAAGAGTGGGACTGACCGAGGAAGGGACTGGATCAGCCACTTTGACATTCCTCAATGGAGGAATGGGATTGATTGATGGAAAAACATGATCAACCACTTTGGCACTCTTCAGAGGAAGAGTGGGACTGATCGAAGAAGGGACTGGATCAGCCACTTTGGCACTCATCAAAGGAGGAGTGGGATCGACCGATGGCAAAACTGGATCGACCACTTGAGTTTCATTCTCCAAGGGAAGAATGGGGTCGATGGGTGGAGACGGATCGACCGCTTTGGTGTCACTCTCTAACGGGAGAGTGGGATTGACTGAGGATGAAAACAGATCGACCACTTTGGTGTCACTCTTTTGATGAAGAGAGGGGCTGATCGATGAAGGAACTGGATTAGCTACTTGGGTTCGTGGTTCAATCGAGGAGGAAACTAGATTGACCACTTGATCAACCGGACTGACCGGGGATGGAACCGGATTGACCAGTCCATCAACCAATGACGGGTCAGAGGAAAGCTTACGATAACCTTTTGGAAGTTGAAGTTTTTCCAAAAGAGAAGAAGCCTCGTCCATGTGAGGACAAAGGTGAGAGTAATGATTACCTTTACATAACATGC
>JZKD02S0389495.1:1394886-1411088 GCA_000966675.3 Picea glauca | reverse complement strand
ACTTCCCAACGGTCGAGATCTAAGTGCCCAGATCAATCGCGCTCACGCGATCCCATCCCTCTCAGCTTCTCCATCCTTAACCAACGTGGGCCCTCCCCCTGTTATGACATCCTTCAGAGCCACCTTTCCCCTATTGCCATGTG
Organism: Picea glauca; assembly: GCA_000966675.3. Lineage (NCBI taxonomy): Eukaryota > Viridiplantae > Streptophyta > Pinopsida > Pinales > Pinaceae > Picea > Picea glauca. Next base: position 1,410,945 of record JZKD02S0389495.1, on the reverse strand, counting down.
TCATATGTCTTTCTCCACTCTTGAGTCCAGGTGTTCCCATCCCCATCTCATCATCCACTCACCACCTGCCATGTGTCCCACTCCCCTCCACTTATCACCTTCCGCCATGTATCTTTCCCTGTCACCTTCCCCACGCCTCATCACTCCTTATCTCACCCTTGCGGTTTTGGCGCCACCACTCCCATCATGTACCCCATCCTTCGCGCTGGCCTCCGTGCATATTCATCATGCTAATCGGCTAATCTAGGTGGAAATGCAAGGGGCCTTCCACGTCGCAGAGGTGCCGAGTTGGCCGGGCCATCCTCAATCCCAATGAAGCAGTTATTGAGGTAGTTGGTGGTGGTTAGACATCAGCTCCGCCATAATGGGAAAGTCCAATAGCGAAATAAGAGCACGTCGATTAACCTACGGAACTGTCAGAGAGTTTGATTGCATCCGCCGAAGGTGCACGATCGTCCAGAGACTGCAGGCGTTGACTGTCAGAAGCCATGCAAAGACAAAGCTTTTAATGCAATGTCTCGATTCTATTACTGTTGTTGTTTGAGTATATGAAGGCGTTTTCACCATTTTTGTATCTATCGATGGTAGAGCGAAGCTCCTGACTATAAATTTTTAACAACCATTCTAGTTCTCTGGGTTGTGCATCTGTGTTTGAGATTTCTTGTTTTATGAAAAACAGTTTTTCTTTTCCATCTATGTTTTCGTCTAATACCAGAGGGTTCATGATCGAATGATTCGCATGAATTAGCATAGTTATGTTATGATAAATGATTTTTTGTTGCATTACTGTCTTTTCTGGTTTCCTGCATTTGGGTGTAATAAGATCTTGCCTTCGGATGCTTTCTCTCACAGTCTGTTAGAAACCTGATGTTTATAACAGTCTCCTGCACTCTTCTCATACAAGTCTTCCCCCTACTCACCCTTATTACAACTCACTGTTTGAATTTTATCAAGACCTCACTCGTCCATGCATACCTGGCCTAGTTTCAGGGTTGAGACGATATTGTTCCAAGTTTACTTCCATTTGATCACCCCTTTATAAACAAATCATGACATTAAACTGATGGGTGTTAGGCTCTGCTCCTGCAAGCAATCCAGGAGTGACTTCTGACGCTAACATTTCTGGCGCCACTGCCAGGGACGAAGTTGAACATTTTCCCCGGGATTGAACAACAACGATTAGATGATTCTGAAGGTGCATCAGATATTATAACTATTGAGATTTCTATTGTGCACCTGGAAACTCCATTGTGACGACTCCGCTGGGGAGAGCCTGCTCTATCAATTGTGGCTTTCAAAGGCAGACACACGCGGTCTCATCAACACTTGCCTTTAGCTACACCAGAAGCTGACCCAGAGGTGGTTCAAAGAAGAGGGAAGAGCTCTGCAAAAGAAGTTTCCATCACCGAAACAGGTAATCCACTATCTCCTTTTGTGAGAAATCCCTTTCCTCCTCCTCAGTTTCTGAATAGACCTCCTTCATAGGTATCTCGTTTCTTAAATTTTGGGAGTGTTCTTGCTGAGTTTTCCCCTCGTGATCTAGGATTGGAGGGAGAAATCCTTGTCACTCCCTTCTCCTCTGAAGTTGATCCCTAGCGTAGACCCAGGACTATAGAAGATTTTCCCACTCCTGCACAAAGAGGAGCACCTGCTGACTTGAGCTCATTAGCCCTCTCTCTGAATCCTCTCTTGTTTCCCACTCCACTTCGAGACTCATTCCCAGTAGCCCCTTCACGAACTCCTTCTCCTCCCAGCTCTCCTCCACCTAATATTCCTATGGCTGGTGCTAATCCCCCTCTGAATAGAATGGATGCAATAGTTGCTACTAGATACACTCCCTTAATCCTACCTCATCCTATGAATCCTCTCCCTGCTGGAGACTACTTGAAGTACATGCCCAAGTTCACTGGGGAAGGAGACATAACTGCAGAAGAGCACTTGGCTGCTTTCTACAGTTATGTAGACAATCTAAACATTGAAAATGAAGATGTCTGGATGAGAGTCTTTGTCTAGAGCTTGGATGGAGAGGTGAGGAAATGGTTTAGAGGATTGGCCCCCGGATCTATTGCTGGAATTGAAGCCCTAGATAGTGTCTTCCTGAAGCAGTGGGGAGACAGGAAGGATTTCATGTATTACATGACAGGGTTTGGGTCTCTGAGGAAAACGGAAGGAGAGTCTATCTCTGACTTCTCCAAAAGATTCAATAAAATGTACAACAAGATTCCTGCAGAGATAAAACCCTCAGAAGCCTCTGCCCAAATTTCCTATGCTGGTGCATTTGACCCTAATTTCTGCCTTTTATTAAGAGAAATAAGAGCCACCTCCTTAGCTCAAATGAAAGATGCGGCCATTGAGGTGGAATCCAACATATTAGTGGCTAACAGACTTAGGAACAAGGCCAACTCAGACAGAAGAAAGGGAAAATCCGAAGCCTCAACTTCTGGCCCATCGTTGCCCCACACTCAAGTGGATGAGCTGACCAAGATGATGAAGTTTCTGTTTGAAGAGATGGAGAGGCTAAAGGTGGAAAGGAAACAAATGAACAAAGGCCCTCAGAGCGTCGAAAACAAAGGAGGTTTCAGAAGGCCAAATAATATTTCTCCCCCGACTATGCATAGAGAGAGGGGAAGGGACAGAGAAGACCAAAGAATTCAGGCCCCCTTACAGAACAATTTTGTGGCCGAAGACGAAGAAGGGGAAACAGACGAGCTTGAGCCTAAAATCCACTGCTTAGAAGATACTCCTCCTTTTCCTCACCTCACTAAATCAGCTTACGAGGAGTCTCTCATGGATAGTCAGCTGAATGAATTGAGCAAGGGAGACAAGGCTAGCAGCAGTCAAGGCAGGTATAACCTGAGGTCCGACAAAAAGACAGCAGCACCTGATATTCCTGAGTAGTCAACTAGAGCAGAGAAGCCTACTAATGAAGTAGCAGACAGTCACAGAGGTAAGAAGTCTCAACCCCTCTCTCCCATTGTCCACAATCATGTGCCTGAAATAAGAGAAATTCCAAAGCCTACATCTTCTTTTAATTTCGAGCATGAGATTCAAAAGATCAGAATCCATGTGCCCCTCACCGAGCTAATTAAACATGAAGAATTTAAAAAATGCTTCTCTGAGCTTTTGAAATATGAAGCCTCATGCCCTCCCACAGACTCCATAAACCTCCAAGATGAAAGGCCATCAGTTGTCTTAGGTCCCATGGTAGAAGATAGAGATGATTCAACCCCTCCCTTCTACACATCCTTGAACATACATGATAAAGCGCTGCACAATTGCTTGATGGATTTAGGGGCTTCTCACAACCTCATGCCCAAAACTGTCATGGAAGAGTTAGGACTAGAAGTCACCCGAGCATACCATGACCTCTATTCCTTTGACTCCAGAAGAGTTGTCTTGGAGTTATTAAAGACCTGGTTGTGACCTTGTTTCAACTGTCCATGAAAAGTGTGGTCATGGATATCATAGTAGTTGATGTCCCCCCCAAGTTCGGTATGCTATTGTCAAGATCTTGGATAAAAATAATGGGGGGAACCTTGCAGATGGACCTTACTTATGCTACTATCCTAGTGTTTGGAGGAGAGAATAGAAGACTATACAGGGAAGCCCAACTCTCCTTCACCTGTGTATACGCTAGTTGAATGGGACCGACCGATGGCGAAACTGGATCGATCGCTTGGGTTTCATTCTCCAAGGGAAGAATGGGGTCGACGGGTGGAATCGGATCGACCACTTTGGTGTCACTCTCTAACGGGAGAGTGGGATCAACCGAGGATGAAAACAGATCGACCACTTTGGTGTCACTCTTTTGATGAAGAGTGGGGCTGATCGATGATAGAACTGAATCAGCTACTTGGGTTCGTGGTTCAATCGAGGAGGAAACTAGATTGACCACCTGATCAACCGGACTAACCGGGGATGGAACCGGATTGACCAGTCCATCAACCAATGATGGATCAGAGGAAAGCTTATGATAACCTTTTGGAAGTTGAATTTTTTCCAAAAGAGAAGAAACCTTGTCCATGCGAGGAAAAAGGTGAGAGTAATGATTAACTTTACATAACATGCAAGGGAATTTGACAGTTATCTTCTTCTTACCAACCTTAACATCACTAGTTGATGGGATATCATTGACATGACCGACAGAGGTCGATGATGTGGAGGACCACATTTCTAAGACCTGGGTAAGACCAGGGCAATCCCTCAGAAAGTGGTCAACCTTACAAAGGCTGCAAGGGAATTTGGGTTTTGGATTCTATTGGCTATCGGAGGTCACTCCTAGATTGCTAGCAGGAGCAGAGCCCGACGCCCATCAGTTTAATGTCACGATTTGTTTAAGGGGTGATCAAATGGAAGGGAACTCAGAACAATATCGTTTCAACTCAGAAACCAGACCAGGCATGCATGAAAGAGTGAGGTCTTGATAAACTCCAAACAGTAGGTTGTAGTAAAAGGGTGAGTAGGTGGAAGACTTACGCAAGAAGGGTGTAAAGATCTATCACAGACATCAGGTGTGTAACAGACCAAAGAAGAAATCATCCGAACATAAAATCCTTTTACATTCAAGCGCGCATACCAGAGATCACAACAATGCCACAACAAATCCTTTATCGCAACAAGATTGTTAATCCCACGTGAATCCTTCAGCTATGGACCCTCCAACAAAATATGAAACAAAGATGGAAAAGATAGAGAACTGTTTGTTATAAACCAAGAAGTCTCAAACACAGAGGCATAACTAGGAAACCAGAATATTTGCTGAAACTTTACAGTCGGGAGCTTAGCTCCACCATCGATAGATACAAAAATGGCAAAAATGCCTACATATACTCAAAACAACAACAACAGCGGAACCAAGAAAATGCATTGAAAGCTTTGTGTCTGCATGGCTTCTGACACTCTGCAGCCGCAATCTTTGAATAATCGTGCAACTTGTGGCAGACGCGATTGATCTTCTGACAGTTACATCGGCAAATCGACGTGCCTTTAATTCAATGCAAGACGTCCCCATTATGGCGGAGACGATGTCTAACCACCCTCAACCGCTTCAATAACTGCTTCTTGGGATTGAGAACGGCCCGGCCAACTCAGCATTTCGGGATAGGGAAGACTTCTCACGCTGCCACCTGGATCAACTGAACAACTTGAGGGATATGCATAGAGGCCAACGCGGAGGACATGGTGCATGGTAGGAGTGATGGCGAGAAGTGAGGAAGGTGATAGAGGATGATTCATGGCGTAAGACACCAGGTGGAGGAGGAAGACGGGAGCTAATGGACTCACCTTCGGGTGAGAGGCTGATGTGGAAAGAAGTTGGACGAGTGGCGAGTAATGAGTGGATGGTGAGAAGAAGGTAAGGCCACGCGGACCAAAGAGGAGGGGCGAATGGATGACACACGACAGCAGGGGAAAGGCGGAAGGAAGGATGAAATGATGGGAGGTGGGCCCACACTGGTTAAGCACATGGCAGCTGAGAAGGGCGGGGCTGCACGGGCGTCGTTGATCTGGGCGCGTCAATCGTGGCCGTCGGGAAGCTGCATATGGGATTCCGGACCCCCCCCTCTGCTTAAAGGTAGAAAGGTGGGGGGGGTCCGGAATGGTCTTCATCGTCGTTGATCTGGGCGCACTGATCAGAACCGTCGAAAAGGTGTTCCCCAGATTCCGGACCCCACCCACCCCCCTCGCTTAATGGTAGAAAGGCAAGGGGGGGTCTGGAATCACACCTGCGCCATTGATCCGGGCATCGCGATCCTCGCCGTCCAGACTCGATTTATGTTTAACAATAGGCGCATTCGCACCAAAACTTAGGACAAATGGGTTTTTAGCCCCTTTATTTCACATTCTAACCCCCTTAACAAGAAATATCGCTAACATTTGACTCCATGGGGGATAGAGTCGTCCCTGTGATGCTCTAAGAACTCTTTTGCAGACTTAGTGACTTTGTTGTTGGGCTATGGAGTCATTTATTAGTCGAAAAACAAAAACAAAAGCAAAAGTGATATTTACAAAACAAAACAAAACGAGCTAACTGTGGCTCATAGAAAACATTTCTTTAAGAAATGCCCATTGACTGGGCCACTGAAAACTTCATTGCCTTCCAGATCCTGTAAGCTGTAAGTGTTGTTTGAAAATACTTCAAGGATCTTGAAAGGCCCGAACCAGAGGGCATCAAATTTATTGTGTTTGCCCCTTTCCTGCCTGGGTGCATCCCACTTGAGCACTAGATCACCCTGCTTGAACTCTTTCTTCTTTTTTTTTCTGTCAAAATCCTACTTGATCTTCTGCTGGCTATTGTAAGCTCTGTCCAGGACCTGTTCTCTGATCTGCTGCACCTCCACCATCTGATGAATTCTTCTGAGCACATGGTTAGGTTCCCCCTCATAGTCTTGGAGGATATTTGCCACAGGCAAGGCAAGCTGAGTGGGGAAGACGGCCTCAATCCCATAAACGAGCTGGAAGGGTGAGAGACCCGGGGATTTCTTTGTTGTGACTCGATCGGCCCAAAGTGCAAATTTGAGCTTTGAGTCCCAGGCCCTTTTATTATCCTCCAATAGATTCTTGATAAGCTTGATTAGGCTTTTATTAGAGGACTCTGCTAGTCCGTTTCCCTGAGGATAGTAGGGAGTGGAGTGAATCAGTGAAATCCCAAATTGTTCACAAAATTTGATCAGAGGCTCAGACCGAAATGGGGAAGCATTGTTAGTGACAATTTTGCTAGGGCAGCCAAATCTAGCTATAATGTCTTCCAAGAAGCTGATGATTAGTTTGTGAGAAGTGCTTCTGGTAGGGACAGCTTCTATCCATTTAGTGAAGTAGTCGGTTGCCGTCAAAATTCATCGATGCTGGCCACTTGAGGGAGGATGAATTTCCCCGATGAAGTCCAATCCCCACTGCTGAAAGGGCACTGAGACCACCACAAGTTTCAATGGCAGGGACTTGAGCTACTGCTTCCCTGAGAATTTCTGACATTTGATGCAAGCTCTAATTTCCCTGCAGACATCAGGGAACAAGGTGGGCCAGTAGTACCCAGCTCGAAGGATCTTGTGAGTTGTTGTCTTCCAAAAATAATGGCCTCCACAGAGACCGCTATGGAAATCATTCATAACCTTCTGGGCCTACTGTGGGTCCAGACACATCAGTAATACCCCCTGGGGGTCTTTCCAATACAAAGCTTGGCCAATAAGACAATACCTGATAGCTTTGAGCTTTAAATCTCTGACTTTACTTTTTTCCATCCCATCAGGCGGTCTCAACTCCTGCAGGAAATACAAGATATCTTTGTACCAGGGGCATTCTGTTAGTGGTATAGTGCTTTGGGAACCCCGGTTGGATGGCTCAGTTTGCTCATCGACAAGGTTAATTTCCAAGGCTTTATAATTGGACTCGTCCAGCAGCTTGGCCAAACCCTGCCCCTTTATAAGCTTGGTAGGCTTGATTTCCAGGTCAAATTCTAGGATCTTGGCGATCCATTTACCTCTTCTTCCGTCTATGTCAGGCTGTATAAGAATGTCCTTCACAGAAGCTGAAGGGACATATGCAATGATCTTTGAATGTAAGACATAGACCCTGAAATCTTTGAGATCTTTCACTAAGGCATAAGCCTGCTTTTCCATAATCTCGTATCAGAGCTCTGCATCTCTCAACGCCTTGCTAAAGAAGGCAATAGGCTTCTCTTGCCCTTGATCATTTTTTTGCAATAGAACCGCTGCTACTGTGTCAAAGGAAGCAAAATAAAATATCATAAAATATTTAGAATAATCTGGACTGATCAGCACAGGAGCCTCGGCCAATGCTTCCTTTATCTGGTCAAAAGACTTCCTAGGTTTAGCAGTCCACTTTATTTCATGGCCCTTCCTGAGCATGGCTGTGATATGTTTCACTAATTCAGTGAAATTTGAGACAAACCTCCTCAGGAAATTAATCCTTCCCAAAAATGCTTGGACCTCCTTTTTGGATCTGGGAAGTGACAGGGCCTAAATGGCCTCTACCCTGTCAGGATCAATTCTCACTCCCTCTGCTGAGACTATATGGCCCAACAGCTTCCCCTCTTGCATAGAAAACAATGATTTCTTGGGATTTAGGGAAAGGCCAAACCTGCGGCATTTCAGGAAAACCCTCCTCAAGTGGGAGTGGTTCTCAATATCAGTCTTGGAGAAGACCATTATGTCATCTAAGTAAATTACCATGAACTTATCCCTTTCCCCGATGAAGGCTATGTCCATGGCTCACTGAAACGTTGATCCCGCATTCATTAGCCCAAATGGCATCTTGGCATACATGAATGTGCCCCACGGAGTGGTGAAGGCTGTCTTTTCTCTGTCTTCCGGCATGACTGATATCTGGTTATAGCCAGAAAAGCCATCAATCATAGATATCCTAGATGCACCAGTGACCCTCTGCAATATATGTTCCATGTTGGGCAGGGGGTAATTGTCCTTTCTTGAACTCCTGTTCAGGTTCCTGAAATTGACATAGAGTCTGATTTCTCCACTCTTCTTCCTTACTGGGACCAGATTGGCTACCCAGCTAAAGTATCTCAAAGGGACTATGATTTGGGCATCCAGCATCTTTTTCACCTCCCTCTCCATGACAGGTAGCAGCGTAGGATTTATCTGTCTCAGCTTCTGCTTGAAAGGTCTAGCCTCCTCTTTCAGTGGGATCTTGTGTTCAATGACTGACGTGTCGTATGTCTTGAGGTCTTCGTAGGTCCACGCGAACACGTCAGCAAACTCCTTCAGCAAACCAGCATATCCGATCCTTTGCTCCTCGGTCAGGCTCTTTGACAGCTTGACCAACTTGGGCTCCTCTGGTGTGCCTATGTTACACTCAGCCATATTAGCATCATCACCTGAAATTATTCCCTTCATCGCCACATCATTCCCATCGAACAATCTTTCTAATGGGATCATGCCTCTTGGTATATGATTGCTCGGCAGTTGAATAATCTGATGGTCAGCAACTTTATCCAACAACTTCACAGGGTGGTGGTCAGGTTCATCGTCAGGGTCCTCATCTACATGCAATGTAGAGAAATCATCGATGGATTGGAGGAATTTTTCAATCTCCTGATCATCTTCAAATACCTTCCAATGTTTGACATTGTCTGGTACAGAGGGTCTGTATCTTATTTCCACCTCTGATCCGTCAGTGGGCAGCGCAGGAGCTTCGAACAAACTAGCCGAGAAGGCTTGAAAGTCGGCTGGAGCGTTTTCTTCCCTTGGAATGAAAGATATATTGAAAGCCAGGAAGAAACTGTCAATCAGATCCCATACCTCGTTCCTGTAATTCTTGAGGCAAGGGTGCTTGGTCTGATAGATGTTTTTGACCTGCTAGACAATTAATTCTACATCCCCAAACATAGCAATCTCCCTGATTCCCATTTCTTTTGCAGCCCTTAATCCTAGAACCAGAGCTTCATATTCTGCCACATTGTTGGTGACTTCGAATTCCAGCTTGTATGACAGAGATATGGTTTCCTGAGAAGGAGATTTGAATACCACCCCAGCACCCGCACCTATATTGGAAGAAGCTCCATCAAAGAACATCTTCCAAACAGAGGTGGTTGGAGAGGGCATTCCCTGATTAAGACTGAGATGCTTTCTGATCTGTAAAGGGGTCTCAGGCTCATCAGTGAACTGCAATAAGCTAGATCCTAAGTCAGTGTCCAAGGCATAGATGGGATGATTAGTGGGGTTTGCTTCATCACTGACAATGTAGGCTAGCTGGGATTCTCTGTACAATCTCCTATGTTCTCCCCCAAAGAATGGAATGGTGGCATATGTGAGGTCCATCTGCAGCGTTCCTCCAAGTCTCTTAATCCAAGACCTTGACAACATCATGCCAAACTTGGGGAGAACATCAGCTACCACTATATCCATGACCATACTTTTCATGGGCAGCTGAAACATGGAAACTACCAGGTCCTTAATGACTCCCAAACATTGTACCCTCCTGGAGTCAAAGGAATAGAGGTCATGATAGGCTCTAGTGACTTCTAATCCTAACTCTTCCATGACAGCTTTGGGCATGAGGTTGTGGGAGGCTCCTGAATCCATTAAGCAATTATGCAACACTTTGTCATGTATGTTCAGGGAAGTGTAGAAGGGAGGGGATGAATCATCTCTGTCTTCTACCATGGGACCTAGGACCACTGCAAGCCTTTCATCTTGGAGGCTTATAAAATCTGTGGAAGGGCCAGAGGCTTCAGATTTCAACAGGTCGGAGAAGCATTTTTTGAATTCCCCATGTTTGATTAACTCAGTGAGGGGCACAGGGATTCTGATCTTTTGGACTTCATGCTCGAAATTAAAGGGAGATGTAAGCTTTGGAATTTCTCTAATATCAGGAGCATGATTTTGAATAATAGGGGAGAGGGGTTGGGCCTTCTTACCTCTGTGGTTGTCAGCTATCTTTTCAGCAGGCTTCTCTGCTCTAGTGGATGACTCAGGAACATCAGGTGTTGCTGCCTTCTTGTCAGATCTCAGGTTATACCTGCCTCGGCCACCGCCAGCTTTGTCTCCCTTGCTCAATTCATTCAGTTGGTTGTCCATGAGAGACTCCTCATACGCTGACTTGGTCAGATGGGGGAAAGGAGGGGTGACTTCTACAGAGTGGATTTTGGGTTCAGACTCGTCTGTTTCTCTTTCTTCTTCATCAGCTACAAAATTGTTCTAGAAGGGAGCCTAAATCCTTTGGTCATCTCTGTCTCTTTCTTTCTCTTTGTGCATAGTTGGAGAAGTAAAATTGTTTGGCCTTCTGAAACCTCCTCTGTTCTCGGTATTCTGAGGGCCTTTGTTCATTTGTTTCCTTTCCATCTTTATCCTCTCCATATCTTCTTTCAGAACGTTCACCAGCTAGGTCAGCTCATTTACTTGAGGGTGGGGCAATGATGGGCCGGAGATGTTGGAGCCAGAAACCGAGGCTTCTGATTTTTCCTTTCTTCTGTCAGTGTCAGCTCTAGTCCTCAATCTGTCAGCCGCTGACATATTGGATTCCACTTCTATAGCTGCATCTTGCATCTGAGCTAAAGAGGTGGCTCTTCTTTCTGTTAATACGAGACAGAAATCAGGGTCGAATGCACTAGCATATGAAATTTGAGCAGAGGCTTCTGAAGGCTTTATCTCTGCAGGAATCTTGTTATACATTTTATTGAATCTTTTGGAAAAGTCAGAGACTGAATCTCCTTCCTGCTTCTTTAGGGACCCGAACTCAGTCATGTAATAAATGTAATCTTTCCTATCTCCCCACTGCTTCAGGAAAACATTATCCAGGGCTTCAATACCAGCAATAGATCCAGGGGCTAGTCCCCTGAACCACTTCCTCACCTCACCATCCAAGATTTGAACAAAGACTCTCATCCAGACATCTTCGTTTTCAATATTCAGGTTATCTGCATAACTGTAAAAAGCAGCCAAGTGTTCTTCTGCAGTTATGTCTCCCTCCCCAGTGAACTTGGGCATATACTTTAAGTAGTCTCCAGCAGGGAGAGGGTTCATAGGATGAGGCAGGACCAAAGGAGCATATCTAGCAGTGACTATGGCATCCATTCTGTTCTGAGGGGGATTAGCACCAGCCATAGGGACGTTGAGAGGAGGAGAACTTGGAGGAGAAGGAGTGTGAACAGGTGAGGCAGGAAAAGAGGTCCTCACAGGAGATGACAGGGAGAACAGAGGGAAGTCTAAGGGACCTGAGTGTGCAGGTACTTCTCTCTGTGCAGTAGTAGTAATCAAAGGAGGAGTAGTGAAACCTCCTGAGGGGGGAGTGACAAGGATCTCTCCCTCTGATACTAGACCAGGAGGAGAAAACTCAGCAGGAACACTCCCGAAGTTCAGAAAACGGGAAACCTCAGAAGAAGTACGACTAGGAAGCTGAGAATAAGAAAATGGGGTTTTCACAGAAGGGGATGGCGTATTACCTTTTTCAGCGACTGAAACCTCTCTTGCAGAGCTCTTTCCCTTTCTGCGCACTGCTTCCAAGTCTGCTTTTGGTGTGGCTAAAGGCAAGTGTGGATTAGACCTCGTGTGTCTACCTCTCGAAGCCACAGTTGATAGAATAGGTTCTCCCCAGTGGACTCGTCACAGTGGAGTCGCCAGGTGCACAGTAGCAATCTTCTAGTTCTGATATTTGATGCACCTTCAGAAATCAGTTGATCTTTGTCGTTCAATCCCAGGGAATATATTCAACATCATCCTCGGCAACGGCGCCAGAAATGTTGGCTATCGGAGGTCACTCCTGGATTGCTAGCAGGAGCAGAGCCCGACGCCCATCAGTTTAATGTCACGATTTGTTTAAGGGGTGATCAAATGGAAGGGAATTCAGAACGATATCGTTTCAACTCAGAAACCAGACCAGGCATGCATGAAAGAGTGAGGTCTTGATAAACTCCAAGCAGTAGGTTGTAGTAAAAGGGTGAGTAGGTGGAAGACTTACGCAAGAAGGGTGTAACGATCTATCACAGACATCAGGTGTGTAACAGACCAAAGAAGAAAGCATCCGAACATAAAATCATTTTACATTCAAGCACGCATACCAGAGATCACAACAATGCCACAACAAATCCTTTATCGCAACAAGATTGTTAAGCCCACATGAATCCTTCAGCTATGGACCCTCCAGAAAAAGATGAAACAAAGATGGAAAAGATAGAGAACTGTTTGTTATAAACCAAGAAGTCTCAAACACAGAGGCATAACCAGGAAACCAGAATATTTGCTGAAACTTAACAGTTGGGAGCTTAGCTCTACCATTGATAGATACAAAAATGGCAAAAATGCCTACATATACTCAAAACAACAACAACAACAGAACCAAGAAAATGCATTGAAAGCTTTGCGTCTTCATGGCTTCTGACACTCTGCAGCCGCAATCTTTGAATAATCGTGCAACTTGTGGCAAACGCGATTGATCTTCTGACAATTACATCGGCGAATCGACGTGCCTTTAATTCAATGCAGGACGTCCCCATTATGGCGGAGACGATGTCTAACCACCCTCAACCGCTTCAATAACTGCTTCTTGGGATTGAGAACGACCCGGCCAACTCATCATTTCGGGATAGGGAAGACTTCTCACGCTACCACTTGGATCAACTGAACAACTTGAGGGATAGGCATAGAGGCCAGCGCGGAGGATGTGGTGCATGGTAGGAGTGATGGCGAGAAGTGAGGAAGGTGACAGAGGATGATTCATAGCGTAAGACACCAGGTGGAGGAGGAAGACGGGAGCTAATGAACTCGCCTTCGGGTGAGAGGATGATGTGGAAAGAAGCTAGATGAGTGGTGAGTAATGAGTGGATGGTGAGAAGAAGGTAAGGCCACGCGGACCAAAGAGGAGGGGCGAATGGATGACACATGACAGCAGGGGAAAGGCAGAAAGAAGGATGAAATGACGGGAGGTGGGCCCACACTGGTTAAGCACATGGCAGCTGAGAAGGGTGGGGTTGCACGGGCGCCGTTGATCTAGGCGCATCAATCGTGGCCGTCGGGAAGCTGCATATGGGATTCCGGACCCCCCCCCCCTGCTTAACGGTAGAAAGGCAAGGGGGGTCCGAAATCACACCTGCGTCATTGATCTGGGCACCGCGATCCTCGCCGTCTAGACTCAATTTATGTTTAACAATAGGCGCATTCACACCAAAACTTAGGACAAATGGGTTTTTAGCCCCTTTCTTTCACATTCTAACCCCCTTAACAAGAAATATCGCTAACAGATTCTTCATTTTAATCTTGTTGATCTCATCAACACTCCCAGTACTATTAACAGTAACTAGTTTCTTAGAGCCAACATCTGATGTTGTTTGGGCCTTGGTCCTTTTCGGGTTCTTCTTCTTCTTCTCTTTCTGTTTCTTCTTCTTCTGATCAACCTGGCTACTTGCTTTAGAGGTTTCACTAGGCGAAGAAGGAGAAATGGAAGGAGACTTGATGGGCGAAGAAGGTGAAAAGTTGACATTAGGTTGATGTGTGGGTGGTGTATTGACATCCAAAGTATTAGGTGCAACTGAAACATTCGTAGGATTCGGGATCACCGGAGTGGGGAACAACCAAACTGGTAATCCAATAGTGAGTCCTGGAAGACTCAGTGTGGCAACATATGGAGGACCAAATTTTCCCAAAAAAGGAAAAGTATAAGGTTCCCCAAGAGAAGGGGTTCCTCCATTGGTACTCCTAGGATTCGACGCCATTAACACTGACTCGACCTAAGGTCCACTAAGTAAAAGAAACAACATACGCTACTAGAATCTAAGAATCACAACCAAGCAAACATGACCTTTTTTTGATGACCGTACTAGTTGGTGATGAAATCCAATGTCGCATGATCAAGTCCAGAAGGGGTGGGGATAGGGTGGAATAGTTACAATGGCGACCTGCTTAATGGACTTACGCCTTGGTGCAAGATTCAACGCAGTAATTGTGGATTTACCCTCCAAGGAGCCCGAGTGAGTTTGACCAATGTTTGCTCAAGGTACAGTGAGACTTCCCATCACCGTCACCTTGTGTAAGACCCTAAATATTATGGCCACTAAGGTTACCAATTTGCAGTCAGCCCCTGGGCGGGAACAGTCGACAGTCCGATCAGAACGTACGGGCAGGGTATCGAGCCCGAAATCAACTAAAAGGCTTCCACACAATATTTGTGGATTTACCTCGAAGTGACCCCCATAATACAATCTGACCACCATAATCAGTTAAACCAGAGAGGGTTAGTCCCCGTAGCTCACCTGAATGCGACCTCGTGCGTAACCCCTGTGTGAGAGGGGGATCCCAGGCAGACTTATACGATGGTTGGATTTGACTCTCCCTAACTCAGGATGGTACTGTTTTTTTTGAAAACTTTGGAGAGTTATGCTCACAGCCTAATCCAAAGTACTAAGCCTATTCTACTATCGGTGGAGGATCCTAGAAAAGAAAACGTTCTAGATAACTTTTAATTAGCATTTATTTTAGAGCTGTTCTTTACTCAAAAGGGGTGCATGGAAGTGAAATGAATGGAATTATGAATCAGTCCCAACAATGCATCAGAGATGATAAGCATTCATTTCTTTTCAATGAACATCTATCTAAGGGAGAGAGAGAGAGTTCTTTTCACTAACAAGCACTAATAAGGAATGTCCTTAAACGATTTCTCAATCAAATCCTGATGTGATGCTAAAAATTTTCAGATGTCTTCTAACATGCACAATCAATCATGAAGATGCTTTTTATTGTTTGCATATGAATGATGATTAATTCAAAACAAGGCTCGTCTTGCTAATTATCTTTCTTGTATGAATGCAAATCAGACCAATACAAGCAAGAATCATACAAACAATACACCCTCTCGTCGTAATCAAAACAAAAAAGCGAAAGAAAAGAAGCAATCAAAGAGAAATCAAAATTCACACCCAAAAGAAAAAGTCAAAGAACAATGATCTTTAACTAAAATCGAAATCAAAGGATCTGTAGGCCTTTGATGACCTTCACCAGAGTTTTTCATTCAGTTGATGAGGAGAGAGAGACAATGCATGGGTTTCAAACTCCAAATAACAGAAAAACTCAGCAACAATAGTGAAGAAGGTTACGAAATCCAAACAGTAAGATGTTTTTTCTTCAAGCAAAAGACAGATATCCAAGTTGGAAAGAAGAAGGATTGACTCACTAGGTGACCCAGCAAGAGAGGCACAGAGAAAAACCCTGAAAAAGGCAATTCTGGAAGGTTTATTGGCCAAAAGAGGGATGGCGCTCTATTTCCAAAGGAAAGGAGGGTTGTAGCACTCTATGTAATGCTATGGGGGAGCTCTGGTGCTCTGTTAACGCAAGGATAGGGGTGCTATGTTTATAAACTCCCAAAAATGTCAAAAAAATCAAAAAATTGCAATTCAAACTCAGCAACTATGCTGAGTATGATGGGGTAGGGAGCCAATCAGCTAATGAAACCAATCAAAAGAGGAGTGAACCAGGTCTAAAACAATCAAGAGGTAGAATAAGGTCAATGAGGAGAAATTGAAATAAGAAATTTCGATTTGAGGCTATCTCCCCAGTGGAGTCGCCAGTTTCTATTGTAGGAAAATCTCCTTGCGGACAG
>JZKD02S0389495.1:1363135-1380452 GCA_000966675.3 Picea glauca | reverse complement strand
TTTTTTTCACAATTTTGTTAGCTCATATGTTTTGAATATGGTCAATATAACAATACTTGTAAGAAATTATTTATGTTTCATTCAATGTAACTTGTATTTACTATTTTATTATTAAAAGTAAAAAATTAATAAAAAGTGACGTTGAATTTTTAATGTATATTGTGATACTTTCATGGCATTATGTATTACTTTGTGCTTTGCATGATAATAACATTTAAGGGTTTATTTTATTCTTTTGTTTACAGTAATGATGAGTTCGTTTACCACATTATAAAATTGTGTCATTTTCATACCGCAATTTTAGAGTGGGTGCTACCGGTAACAGTACTTTTCAATTTGATGGTTCATTTTGAGGTTTTGGTTTTAATGGTACCAAGTGATAAAAATATGATTTCAAATGATCTCAAAATTTAACGTTTTGAAAAGAAAAAAAAAATCAAAAACATCTTATTTGTTTTTAGGTGTTGATTTTAAGGTTTTCTAAACTACTGTCTAAGTTTTGAAGCCCTTGTTTGAAAAATGTTGTAATTTTGACCCCGTTTGAAAAAATGGTGCTACCGGTAGCACCACTTTTTGATTTGGGGGTTGATTTTGATGTTTTTTATGCAAAAATATGGGTTCTTTGGGCCAGAGTTCTCGTTTTGAGGTCACAGTTCTCATTAAGTTGGTAACTATGTTTAAAGTTCAAATCTCCTGCAATTACCAAGATTTTAGTAGCTAACAAACATTTAGTTACTAAACAATTCCAAAATGAAACTCTTTCAAAACAAGGGTTGTAAACATTAAGCAAATTTAAAATTCAATGAGTATCTAAAGTGACACCTGCAAGAAAAATGCCCCCACCACACAGAGTAGGTTCCAAATTGAGCTTGTTTGGGTCCCAAGTCGCCAATAGCCCACCCAAGTAACCAACCGAGCTAACCACACACATATACCAATTGTTACACATCAAAAATACTCACTTTAATAGTGTCACAAGTGTCATCATTACAAAGGTCGCAAATGTCACATTTTTCTTACAAGTGTCGCAAGTATTAAAGAAAGCATACTGCCATCATGCCTATGTCGTGCCTATAACAACATGAGAAGGACACTTGAAACACCTCAAACATTCGATTTGGAAGAGGAGAAATGAATCAGCAGGCTTGAAAACCTTTTGCCATCTCAAAGCACCTCAAAAGATGAGTTTTTGGAGGGGAGCGCTCCCCTTACACTATCTCAGAGCGCCGATGCTCCCCCTTACACTGTCAGGGAGCGTTATAAGGCTCCCCTGGACCTTTTGAGAGAGCGCTATATATTTTGAGAGCACTGGTGCCCCCTAAAGCCTACTAGGGAGTGCTACAATGCTCTGATGGCCCTTTTGAGGGAGCGCTACCTATTCTGGGCAGTTTTTAAGCTGTTGAGATGAATGGGGGAAGCATCTTTTCATTCTTGGAAAGCAGTTGGATTCGAGTCCCTAGTCCAGCCATGATCTTAGCGCAGATCCTCAACTGAAGGAGGCAAATCCTTAACTTCCCCAAGGATATTTCAAATGCTTGAGACTCTCCAAGGCTATATAAGCAAGCTTTCTAATGGTGAAAGAAAACTGGAAAAAGGAGAATCACACCAAACTTATGATATCATAAGTGGTGTTGGAACAGAGCTGATTGAAGGAAGAATTATTGCATGAAACCTATGATCTCATAGGAAACACGTAGTCAGCCAAAGGAGAGTGATCAATGACGATGTTGTCATCTAGGTTGTGGATCTTTCGAGCAAGGGTTAGATGAAGAGGACTCGACGAAGTTGTCGCATTCGCATCTACGATTGTAAGTACTGTTGTCGTTATTCTCATTAATATGACACGCTTGGCCTGTTTCTTTCTAGTTTGTGTCTAATGTTACATGAACTTATCATTGATAGATATATTTGTTTTCAAGATAACACCAATAGAATAGGAAGTGGTTGTATCTTGTTTGTCTATAGGACTCAGCGAGGAGCAAAGGATCGGAGTGCAACTCGAAGCGTGCAGGGACAAACGTCAATAAAAGAGGTACTTTTGTTTTCCTTCCTTCTCATGTGTTAGTTTAGATAGATTTGAAAGGAAGTCAATGTCCACGTTAAGCATTTTCTGTCTAGAGTTAGGGTCAAGCTCTTAGAGGCAATCTACCTGTCCGCAGGGAGATTTTCCTACAACAGAAACTGGCGACTCCACTGGGGAGATAGCCTCAAATCAAAATTTCTTATTTCGATTTCTCCTCATTGACCTTGTTCTACCCCTTGATTGTTTCAAGCCTGGTTCAATCCTCTTTTGATTGGTTTCATGAGCTGATTGGCTCCCTACCCCATCATACTCAGCATAGTTGTCGAGTTTGAATTGCAATTTTTTGAATTTTTTTACATTTTTGGGAGTTTCTAAACCTGGCGCCCCTGTCCTTGTGTTAACAAAGTGCCAGCACTCCCCCATAGCATTACATAGAGCGCTACAACGCTCCTTGCCTTTGGAAATAGAGCACCAACCCTCTTTTGGCCAATAAACCTTCCAGAATTGCCTTTTTGAGGGTTTTTCTCTGTGTCTCTCTTGCTGGGTCACCTAGTGAGTCAATCCTTCTTCTTTCCAGCTTGGATATCTGTCTTTTGCTTAAAGAACAAACATCTTACTGTTTGGATTTCGTAACCTTCTTCACTATTGTTGCTGAGTTTTTCTGTTATTTGGAGTTTGAAACCCATGCATTGTCTCTCTCTCCTCATCAACTGAACGAAAAACTCTGGTGAAGGTCATCAAAGGCCTACAGATCCTTTAATTTTGATTTTAGTTAAAGATCATTGTTCTTCGACTTTTTCTTTTGGGTGTGAAGTTTGATTTCTCTTTGATTGCTCATTTTATTTCGCTTTTTCGTTTTGATTACGATGAGAGGGTGTATTGTTTGTATGATTATTGCTTGTATTGGTCTGATTTTCATTCATCCAAGAAAGATAATTAGCAAGACGAGCCTTGTTTTGAATTAATCATCATTCATATGCAAACAATAAAAAGCATCTTCATGATTGATTGTGCATGTTAGAAGGCATCTGAAAAGTTTTAGCATCACATCAGGATTTGATTGAGAAATTGTTTAAGGACATTCCTTATTAGTGCTTGTTAGTGAAAATAACTCTCTCTCTCTCCCTTAGATAGATGTTCATCGAAAAGAAATGAATGCTTATCATCTCTGATGCATTGTTAGGACTGAGTCATAATTCCATTCGTTTCACTTCCATGCACTTCTTTTGAGTAAAGAACAACTCTAAAATAAATGCTAATTAAAAGTTATCTAGAACTTTTTCTTTTCTAGGATCCTCCACCAACAGTAGAATAGGCTTAGTACTTTGGATTAGGCTGTGAGCATAACTCTCCAAAGTTTTCAAAACAAACAATAGCATCCTGAGTTAGGGAGAGTCAAATCCAATCATTGTATAAGTCTTCCTGGGATCCCCCTCTCACACAGGGGTTACGCACGAGGTCGCATTCAGGTGAGCTACGGGGACTAACCCTCTGTGGTTTAACTGATTATGGTGGTCAGATCGTATTATGGGGGTCACTTCAAGGTAAATCCACAATTATTGCATGGAATCCTTTTAGTTGATTTCGGGCTCGATACCCTGCCCGTACGTTCTAATCGGACTGTCGACTGTTCCCGCCCAGGGGCTGACTGCAAATTGGTAACCTTAGTGGCCATAATCTTTAGGGTCTTACACAAGGTGACGGTGATGGGAAGTCTCATTGTACCTTGAGTAGACATTGGTCAAACTCACTCGGGCTCCTTGGAGGGTAAATCCACAATTACTGCATAGAAGCTTGCACCAAGGTGTAAGTCCGTTAAGTAGGTCGCCATTGTAACTGTTCCACCCTATCCCTGCCCCTTCTGGATTTGATCACACGACATTGGATTTCATCACCAACTAGTACGGTCATCAAAAGAAGGTCCTATTTGCTTGGTTGTGATTCTTAGATTCTAGTAGCATATGTTGTTTCTTTTACTTAGTGGACCTTAGGTCGAGTCAGTGTTAATGGCATCAAATCCTAGGAGTACCAATGGAGGAACCCCTTCTCTTGGGGAACCTTATACTTTTCCTTTTTTTGGAAACTTTGGTCCTCCATATGTTGCCACACTGAGTATTCCAGGACTCACTATTGGATTACCAGTTTGGTTGTTCCCCACTCCAGTGATCCCGAATCCTCCCAATGTTTCAGTTGCACCTAATACTTTGGATGTCAATACACCACCCACACATCAACCTCATGTCGAATTTTCTCCTTCTTCTCCCATCAAGTCTCCTTCCATTTCTCCTTCTTCGCCTAGTGAAAGCTCTAAAGCAAGTATCCAGGTTGATCAGAAGAAGAAGAAACGGAAAGAGAAGAAGAAGAAGAACCCGAAAAGGACCAAGGCCCAAACAATATCAGATGTTGGCTCTAAGAAACTAGTTATTTGTTAATAGTACTGGGAGTGTTGATGAGATCAACAAGATTAAAATGAAGAATCCAAAACCCAAATTCCCTTGCAGCCTTTGTAAGTGTGACCACTTTCTGAGGGATTTCCCTGGTCTTACCCAAGTCTTAGAAATGTGGTCCTCCACATCATCGACCTCTGTCGGTCATGTCAATGATATCCCGTCAACTAGTGATGCTAAGTTTGGTAAGAAGAAGATAACTGTCAAATTCCCTTGCATGTTATGTAAAGGTAATCATTACTCTCACCTTTGTCCTCGCATGGACGAGGCTTCTTCTCTTTTGTAAAAACTTCAACTTCCAAAAGGTTATCATAAGCTTTCCTCCGACCCATCATTGGTTGATGGACCGGTCAATCTGGTTCCATCCCCAGTTAGTCCGGTTGATCAGGTGGTCAATCTAGTTTCCTCCTCGATTGAACCATGAACCCAAGTAGTTGATCTAGTTCTGTCATTGATCAGCCCCACTCTTCATCAAAAGAGTGACACCAAAGTGGTCGATCTGTTTTCATCCTCGGTCGATCCCACTCCCCCGTTAGAGAGTGACACCAAAGCGGTCGATCCGATTCCACCCGTTGACCCCATTCTTCCCTTGGAGAATGAAACCCAAGCGGTCGATCGAGTTTCTCCATCGGTCGATCCCATTCCTCCATTGAGGAATGTCAAAGTGATTGATCCAGTCTTTTCCTAGGTTAGTCCCACTCTTCCTCTGGAGAGTGCCAAAGTGGTCTATCCAAGTCCACCATTTGTTGATCCGATCCCATCATCAGTCGATCCTACTCTCCTTCTAGAGAGTAAACCCGATACTGCCCATGTTTTTATCGTTGATACAGAATCTATCGTACTAGGGGGCATTCCTCCTTCTCTTGCGAAACCCCCTCCAAGTACTGAAGCCATTCTTTTTTATTTGGGTGCGCTAACTGGACCTCGTCTTCCCTCCCACATTCCTTTCTAGATTACAGTACAGGTTCGTAGTCGGGACGTTCCTCAAATGCTGATAGATGAAGGTGTGTCCGTTAGTATTTTCTCTTCTATTGCTTGGTACGCTTTGGGTTGTCCGCAGCCTGCACCGATTACACAGAATCTGTTAGCTTTTAACAGAAGAACTAGTCAACCTTTAGGGATCCTTCCTCAGTTTCCTGTAACTTTGGGAGGGAAAACTGTCTTTATCGATGTCATGGTAGTCCAAGACCCCTTGGATTTCTCTTTACTCCTTGGGAGGGATTATGTCTATGCCATGAGAGTTATTGTATCCACCCTTTTCCATGTGATATCTTTCCCTCACGATGGAAGAATTGTGACTATTGATCAACTTTCATTCATCGGACCTGACTGGGTTACCTCCCTAAGTGGTTCTTATATGTAGACAGTATCACCCTTGGCGCATGTCAATTATGTGGCATTGTCTCCCATGACCTCAACTTTCGACGATTTGGATCCGGTAGTTGACATGGTGATCTCTTCGGTAGGGTTATTAGAGCTCGATCTCCTTACCCCTGTCACGACCCTTAACATGTGTTCCTTCCAAAATGATTGCCTTCCATCCAGTGAAGATCTCTTGGAAGCCATGACCGAGTTTTGTCCCTTGACATGGTATCCTTCTAGAGCATTATCCTCTCGGTAGACATGATCAAGAAGCAGTCACAAGCATAGTTTCTCTTCTCTATGGCAAGCTCGTTAAAAAATTAAACAGAGGCCTTGAGCATAGTTTTCTTCTCTGTAGCAAGCTCATTAAAAAATGAAACAACAATCTGGGGATCGAACCTAGAACCTTGAGCATAATTTTCTTCTCTGTAGCAAGCTCATTAAAAAATGAAACAACAATCTGGGGATTGAACCTGGAACCTTGAGCATAGTTCGTTTCCTGTGTCAAGCTCATTAAAAAATGAAACAATCACCTCTCCCTTCAAGTTGAGTCTTTTGCTAGATCTCGTAGATGTCGAGTCGAGTCTTTCGTTAGGTCTCATTTTTGAACCTTCATTTCATCCACATATATCCTTTTTCTCCAGCTAGCACAGAAATTGGTGACAACCTCAAAGTCGATGAATGAATTGAAGCTTGGGGGCCATGTCTCCAGCCTTTGATGATCATTCTGGAGGCAAACCACTAGCTTTCAAGCTGGGGGCATACCGAGCTTAGTCTTTGTTCTTTCTCGTGCTCGTAAATACATGAGAATGCAACCGTGTAAACTTTTATCTCTTTTTAGGACCCGTACGGATACACGAACACACCAAAAAGGAACCCCCCTAGAGTCATCTTTAAACCCTTTTCAGACTCTCTAAACATGAAAAGATTGTCGAGTGACCTTGCTTCCTTTCACACTCGTTAAAAGGTCAGAAAGGGCGTCTTTCGAGCAATAGTTTACCCCTTTTTCAGTCTCATTGGACTATTGTACGAAAAAGGAACTGAGAGAGTTCTCTTTTAAGTGTTTTTCCAAACTCTATAATCTCGAAAAACCTTCGAGTTTTCTGTCTTTGGACTCGTTAAAGCACACATCGACAGACCCACATGGGACCGAACCCTTACTTCTTCCAGTTCGTTAAACAAAGGAAGAGGAACTTACTGAAGGTGAGTTATATCGAGCATCTGTTATCCTCCTCAAGCTCATTAAATCAAAAAGAGGTACTCATCTATCTGGATGGGGGAAAAATTTGAAAGGAGCAAGCCAAGCAATCTCTTGAGAACATCATCCAGCAATTCTTGGAGTCGCCCTTGAACATGGCACTTTGTCATATGCATGCATTATAATCCGCTAAACCTCTGCACTGAGCCAATCCTTTGAGTTTCTTTCACTCCTTTGGATCACCCGATGCAAGTCACAGAATCCACTGTATCATCAAGTTTTGGTCCATGTCATGTTTTGTTGTTGTGCCTCAGTGTTCAAGGGAAGTACCCGCCTCTAGAGTCAGCCATCCCAAATATCTTGCCTCAAAACCTATGTCAGTCCATGTCCATTTGATATGCCAATCACATCGCCATGTCTATTTCATGTCATTTATGGGGGATACATCAAGGTCCTCCCTCGACGAGTCTATTCTTATCGACTCCAACACATTATCCAGGAACTAGGCTTAGAAACTAGTTAGTACTTTGGGAGCTACATGCCTCAATGGCAGGCCTCCTCACATTCGATAGTGGGTTTACATCATTGACCCCTGATTGAATGATTCCATGGATTTTCGACCTCAGCTCATCTATTCACATTCGCTGGAATGTACTAGGGTACCTTGGGAATCATTGACATTAATGGTGATCTCCCTCGCACTTGTTAATGGTTCACACCATTGACCGGTAATCAAGTGGTTTCTGCCATGTTCAACATCAAGACATTCATTCACATGGTCAAATTCATATCGTATTGGGATTGGTAAGAAGACCTTGGGTTGAGTAATCACTTTGATATATGCTTTACCCAGGCTGCGAAGGATTTTATATTGGACAAAGAACACATACACTGTCACATAGATCCACTTTGTATTGGTCGTGGCTATGTCTTGTCATCTCATAGATCCACTGTGTATTCTTCGTGGCTACGACCAATCAGAGTCATCAAAGTATAGATCCACATTGTATCTTCGGTGGCTATACCCTTTTATCAATACAATTATGGATCCGCAGTGTATTTTATAACGGCCATATCTCGCAAGTCTTGATCACCCAAGCATAGGTATGTCTGCCTTGGGTTTTGAAATATGTCATGATATTTGTTGGATGTTTGTGTGCAGCTTCCATCAGGTTCTCTGCATATATACCCTTGCTTGAAAGTCTACAAAGTATTTCAATCATCAGTTTTCATCTTCTAACTTCATACTTTGGGGGGCAATCTGTTACACATAAAAAATACTCACTTTGATAGTGTCACAAGTGTCATCATTACAAAGGTCGCAAGTGTCACATTTTTCTTACAAGTGTCGCAAGTGTTAAAGAAAGCATACTGCCATCATGCCTATGTCGTGCCTATAATGACATGAGAAGGACACTTGAAACACCTCAAACATTTGATTTGGAAGAGGAGAAATGAGTCAGCAGGATTGCAAACCTTTTTCCATCTGAAAGCACCTCAAAAACTGAGTTTTTGGAGGGGAGCACTCCCCTTACACTATCTCGGAGCACCAGTGCTCCCCCTTACACTGTCAAGGAGCATTATAAAGCTCCCCTAGCCCTTTTGAGGGAGTGCTATAGATTTTGAGAGTGATGGCGCCCCCTAAAGCCTACTAGGGAGTGCTACAATGCTCTGATGGCCCTTTTGAGGGAGCGCTATCTATTCTAGGCAGTTGTTAAGCTATTGAGATGAATGGGGGAAGCATCTTTTCATTCTTGGAAAGCATTTGGATTCGAATCCCTAGTCCAGCCATGATCTTAGGGAAGATCCTCAACTGAAAGAGGAAAATCCTCAACTTCCCCAAGGATATCTCAAGTGGTTGAGCCTCTCCAAGGCTATATAAGCAAGATTTCTAATGGTGAAAGAAAATTGGAAAAAGGAGAATCACACCAAACTTATGATCTCATAAGTGGTACTGGAACAGAGCTGATTGAAGGAAGAATTATTGCATAAAACCTATGATCTCATAGGAAACATGCAGTCAGCCAAAGGAGAGTAATCAGTGAAGCTGTTGTCATCCAGGTTGTGGATCTTTCGAGCAAGGGTTAGATGAAGAGGACCAGACGAAGCTGTCGCATTCGCATCTACGATTGTAAGTACTACTGTCGTTATTCTCATTAATATGACATGCTTGTCCTGTTTCTTTCTAGTTTGTGTCTAATGTTACATGAACTTATCATTGATAGATAGATCTATTTTCAAGCTAACACCAATAGACTAGGAAGTGGTCGTATCTTGTTTGTCTACAGGACTCAGCGAGGAGCAAAGGATCAGAGCGCAACTCGGAGCGTGCAGGGAAAAACATCGATAAAAGAGGTACTTTTGTTTTCCTTCCTTCTCATGTGTTAGTTTAGATAGATTTGAAAGGAAGTCAATGTCCACGTTAAGCATTTTCTGTCTAGAGTTAGGGTCAAGCTCTTAGAGGCAATCTACCCGTCCGCAGGGAGATTTTCCTACAACACCAATTGGGAACAATTTTTTGCATAAACTAGAAGGCCTTTTCCTTCGCGACCAGGGTCTCTTGTAGAATAATTATATTAGGCTTAACATTAGTGAAAATTCTATGCATGGAGGTCATTTTTAGGGCTCCTCCCACCCCTCTAACATTTAAAGTGAGAAGGATCATATATTTGCCGATGCTAGGGATTTTAATCCTCTAAGAACCCTGGTATTAGATTCAGTAGAAGTAGAAGTAGCATCATATAAGACATGTGAAAGTGTATCTTTCTTACTCACACTTCTCATCTTGATAGGTGAGGTCTCAAAACCTAGGCCTATGGACCAGCATAGCTGGTTCCTATCCCCCCAAAACCATCTCCCAATTTTCTGGAAAAATCTAAGGCAAGTGGAGGAGGGATAACAGAGTTACCAAGAAAGGTATCAAGAGGAATGGGGGCCCCCACCTCACAAAGAGGTGGTACTAAGTTATCCAAATCTTCTATCAAAGTAAGGTCGTCAGGTTCTTCCTCATAAAAACCCAAAAGTATGGGAGTATCGTTCCTCCCTTCCCCTATCGTTAAAGTAACTAATGAAATAATAGTAGGAGTGATAGCATGTGGAGTCCTCCCAGGAGGTAAACAAGTATCACAAGGGAGTCTCCCATTCCCTTCCCGTGCAGGTGTAGGAAGAGAATCGGGTAGGGTCAATTCACCCAGATTGATAAAAGAGGTGTGCTCTAAATCCACGGTGTCATTCAGAGGGGTCGCCATAGTAGAAGGAGTTTGTATACGCATCCCAATCTCCAAAACAGAAGCATCCAAAACTAACCTTTCCAAAGAGGTCAATGAATGATATAAGGCAGGACAAAATAGTTTGAGTTTACCTGTTAGCGAGCCTGTATCTGAGGAAGTTGAGCCATCCCTCATCCCATACCGAGGAGTGTTGAATTCCACTACGATCACCTCTGGTGATTCACATCTTTGTAACTTACATGGATATTCATCCTCTGGTTCCTCCTCTATCGCTAGTCCCCTGCAGGAATCTCTTAAGTGTCCCATCCTTCGGCACAATGTACAGTGAAAAGGAAGACCCATGTAGTCCAGTCTCTGCGTATAAAACTGATCTCTCCACTGAATCTCAAGGGTCTCTAGTAGCCCTGAGTGAATAGCCACCTCAACCAAGATCTTACCCAATTTTCTATCGGGAGCTCTAAGAGCTTGTTCGTCCACACTAATGAACTGGCCAATCAAATTCCCAATGGCCAGAAGTGTCCTATAACTCCAGAAGTTTAATGGGATTCCAAGAAAAAGAACCCATAAATGCCTATACTGGAAATATTCCTGAGTAGGGTCAAAATCTAACCTCTGTCTCCTTAACATAATTTTGCCTCCATCGAATGGCCATAAGCCCGCGAGTACCCTATCTGCATCCTCGGGTGAGTGAAAAATGAAAACAAACCACTCACGCGGCATGTAATATACCTTCGGTATATAACCCACTACAGGGAGCCAGTGGCTCTTTACCCAGGTGTATAGTGGAGTAGTGCATCTTCACCGATAGGAAAATCACCCAACCACTGCATTCAGGGCTAGATGAGAAGCTTCCTCAAGCGCCAAATCATCTCTGAGGGTCATCTTCCTTCTTGTTTTATTTGGAGGCCACGGTTTCTTGGCAAATGGTCTCTGCAACCCAGACTTTGTTGCAAATCTCTTAGGTAAACCCGAATCCTTTGTGAACCCTCCAAAAGGGCTCGGCCTAGAGGTAGTATCGTCGGTCTGAGGAACAGGGGAAGTAATACTAGGAGTAGGCAGAGAAACAATGCTAGGTGAGATAGGAGGGGTCGGTAAAGGCGTCGTTAATGTAGGTAATAAATTCACCTTACCACGACATTGTTGGAGTAAATGCAAAGAGGGTGGTTCAAATAAACCCACTCTTGCCCACATCTCCTCATCAGATGCACTCATGAGTGCGTTGAGGGCCTCCTCCATCATCAGAGCCCACACAATAGTTCTAACCCTCACCCCCTAGCAAAACTCACTCATGAGTGCGTTGAGGGCCTCCTCCATCATCAGAGCCCACACAACAGTTCTAACCCTCACCCCCTAGAAAACGCATAGATATTACCTCGGGGAAGAATTCCAACAATACTCCTGCACCAGTATGAAGTAATAAAAAAATGCCAAAGGTCATTAAGGCATGTCAGATAAGTAGGACAGGTGTAGATACTGTCAAATCCCTAGATTAAATAAGGCAGATAAGTGACCCCATCAACATTAACTAGCCCGAACTCCTCAAACAGCTAGGGGGGTCCCGTCCCATTGCACTAACGCCAAAACAAAAATTATAGTGAAAATTTGTATCGTAAGCCTTCTAAACTAGCTAAAACTTCACTAAAATGAAGTCATCTACATAAGTCTACACGTCGAAAGGAAAATACTTCACTTTCTTGGTAGTAGCTAAGAATACTAAGAGTTACCTACTTCGCCATTAGAGATCAGCCATCAAAGTTGCAGGTTTTTGAAAACCTCGTTCCCGCTCCTCGTTCTCCCTCTCCCCCAATGCAATATTGACTTGAATTGAGTGGCTGAATGGGTTGATTTTTTTTTTACAATAGATAAAAAAATAGTTGCAATATTCATTAGTTTAAATATTTTACGTTTTATTTCAGTTAATAATTATTGAGATTCTGTAATATAATTATTGATTAAATCAAAATTTTATATTTTTTAAATGTATAAATGGATTCAACATTTTCAATCTCCAAAACATACAACCTAAACCACTAAAATCTGCAAATAGATTTAAAATAGTTAAAAAAAAATAAATTAAAATTAAAAACTACGCCTATAGCAATTGCTCTCATACCGTGCAGAGCATCTTGTTTTCGATGCATACTTGTCACCTCCTAATCCATGTTATATGACTGACACCATCAACCTTGAAGATGAATGTGTGTGGGGTCCATCTGCATCTTATCTTCTAGCTGAATGTGTGTAGGGTTAGCGCACCTTAGAATGTGAAAGAAAAAAAATCTTGATGCAGTTTATGGTCACCCTATCTCCTTAAAAATGAAAAAATCCATTGATATTTCAAGTGGTAAACAATATGATATAGTTTTAGTTTGGAATATTTCAATCATTTCTTTAAAAGATAGTAAAATTTATTATAGTTTTCCTAAAATGCATTATAATTTAGTTGTTAAATAATAGTGAGGATAGTGATCACTAGTGGTATTATCTAACTCTTTTATGTTTTTTTTTTCTTTTGAATTTAGAGACATAAATTTGCACGAGATCACAATTTTTTGTTATTTAAATTGGTTTTCTAAATACATAAATGGATTTAGCATGCATTAGGATTATGCATAATTAATCATTCAAATTTTTAGATCCAACAATTTTATGTGAAAATGTAGGTTGACTCATCACCTTTGTTTAAGAAAAACTACTTTATCTAAAAAACTTGTTGGTGGTTAGTAAGGAGGAAAAATTTCACTCAGGCTAGATGCCTCTAAGTCTTGGGTCCTTACTATGTTTACTTAAGTAAGAGGAAGATGAGCTCTTAGCCAATTAGATGGTGTTTTAGGTCTTGTTGTAGGTTTCCAAGACAATTTCAACCTAGATAGTATTTGCAAGAAAGTCAGTATCTCGTAGTATCCATTGAGGTTACAATAATTATCTCATGAGCTTTCAAGTAGCATCTAGCTTTAGTCCCATACATGAGATCAAATACTACTCGATTTAAGTTTAACCTCTTGTCCACTAGGGGGAATATCTCATTTTTTTCTTCTTTCTAAGGGTGGAAAAACCTAAACCTATGATAATTCATCGATTGCTATTTCTAAATGTGGGATCGATTGTTCTTTGTAAATGTGGGATAACTCATCATCGTTATTCAAAGAAAACCATGCTACCTAAAATGACCCATTGATCATCAATAATAGGGTAGATTTTCACTTTTTCCAAATACCTTTAAATATTAGATTATTAACTTATTTGTTAAAAAAAATAAACTCTAATAAATTAAAAATAATTTTAAGAATATTTCAAATTTTATGATTATTAGTTTTATTTTCTTTTATTTAAATTATTTTTCAAATAAATGAGAAAATATATTAAGAAAAAATAAAATCAGAATGTATTTCTTTTATAAAAACTATTTTATAAACCTAAGGTGAGAGATTTTGAACCGTGGGGTAGTCTTGTCTTGTTTTGATAAAATATTTTTAAGGGGAATATAAAAGTCATGGAGGTACCAATAGAACATTTTTAAGGGAAATATAAAAGTCAAGAGGTATTTGCTAAAATATTTTTAAGGGGAATATATGAGTGAACAACTAGAATGGTGTCTAATATCATTATTTTTTTGGTATTTTGTTTTCTATACAGAAAATTTTCACTTTATATTGAGTAAATATAATAAAAGGTAAGTTATAGTGCGAGGGAAATGTGGTTACATTGTAAAACAGACCTCCTTGTAGTATGAGATCAATAAAAAAAGTCACAATGAATCATCCAAAAGAAGAAAATAGTAAAAAAAAGTTAAAATAATAAGCCCAAAAACACCTAGGCCTCCATCTCTGAGAGCATTGTGCACAAGAGACCATCCAAATCGCATCCAAGATTAAAAAAAAAAAAAAGATCTAGGCTGCAAAAAACTCGAAATTCAATCACAGATCAGAAAAAAGCTCCTTCCCCTTCCTCAACAAGGAGCTCATGTGGATGAAACAAAGATTTGCAAAAGATGGAAAAATTCATCAAAAGAGTTTTAATTCTAGAACTGAGCCCACATGCCCATCCTCCACCTGGGTGTATTTGATTTTTCCTTCCAGCTACTCCAAGGCTTGCTTTGAGAGCTCATCCACCTCCTGGTTGAAGTCTTTGTAGGTGTGGGTGAATTCGAGAGCTGAGAATTCCCTTGTGAGGGCCTTTAGTCGCTCTTTCCAGAACATCAAGTCCATGACCTGTAGGTCACATTTCTGATTCAGCCAGTCTATGATAATCCTTGAATCCCTCAATACCTGGAGGTCATAGATGTGCAGACGAATTGCCAAGGTTAACAACACCCAAACTCTCAATAGTTCAGCTCTGGTATTCGAGCCTGGGCCACAATTCATCATCCATCTATACTTTGTGTGATTATTTACCTTGATGACTCCTCTTCCTCCACTAGTCTACCCTCTACTTTGAGCGGCCCCATCAAACTGGCCAATTGGTCTTCTGTCGTTTAGCTGTGGAGGAATTTTTGTCTGCCCGACATTTTTTGTTGTCATCTACGATCTTCCTATCCAGACCAGAATCCTGTAGACCACCGAGACCTTTGAAGCCTAACCTTCCTAAAAAATTACCAAGTTTCTTTCCAACTAGATCTGCCAGAAAACTATCAAAGGCAGCATGTTCCACTTTGGATGAATCCCGCACCAGTATTTGAAACACCCTTGCAGATTTAAACCCAACCAAACATCAATTACACTAAGCATTTATATCACCTCTGTCCATACCTGTTTGGTAAAATTACAATGTAACATTAAGTGTAAGGTTGATTCTGAGTCTTGTTTGCAGAGAACAAAAAATCTCGGGCTAGGCTTCCCTCTTTTTGGCAAATTTTTCCAAGTGAGAATCTTGTTCTCCAAAAACAACCAAGTAAAGAGTTTAATTTTTGGTGCCATGTCCCACTTCCAGAGGGAATAGTGCCACCAGTTTTTGTTGTGATTCCAAATCTTTGACGCTATGGCATCATAGGCATTTTTTGTATTGATGTTCCCCAACGCATTTCCTCTTGTTGTTATTGGATAAATCCGTAAGTGCGGACACAAACTGATCTCCCTAGATCCACCCGTATCTAGAACAAAGCAAGACAGAATAATACTCTTTCCCTAGATTTCAACTATTGAATGAACTAGGAGGAAAGAATCATGAACATACCTTATGATCGCTTCCTTTGATCTTTGTTGTTCCAGCTTCACTCCAATTCTCTTCTACCGTCAAGACCACAATAATACAAACCAATCAAAGTGAAGACAACTCAATATATTCAACAATTAATCTATGCATATGATCAAGGAGTTATACAATAAAGTGACATTAGCTTTATGGGAAAGGGACATATTACTGTATTATATTGATGGAAAGAAAAGATTACAACCTGAGCCTTGATGTTGCAAACCTCCTTTCGATTGCCCTTAGCTCTGACACACACACTTGCTCACTTGCATGAAGAAGATCAACCACTTTTGATAACCTTGTTGGAGTTCTTAGTTGCTGTAGCATCAGTCCTTCACACAATCTTTCACTAATTCTCCAATAAATATCTTTCTAGTTAGCTTTTAACCTTTTCCATGAGAATCCCCTCAATATATAAAAGAGAATGAATTAGTTACTTGGATAAGAATGATCCCAAAATATTAGGAAAGCCAGTACTTAGATAACCATTCGAATGCCATCTCATCCTTCTAGAAGATTCCCTTCTAGAAGGTTCGAGAATTCATATTTTTCCCTTCTTTAGAAAGATTTCGCACCCTAGTAGTTAGACACAGTGTGAACTTCTCACACCCTATCTTAAGGTAGCTTGCGAGAGTCATGCATTCTCACAGGCAAATGCATTGGCAGCCTGCGAACCTTCCTCAAAACTATGATTTCTGGAAAGAGATAAAGGTAACTTTTCTCAGGAGAAAGTTCTAATGAAGAGCCTGAGTATACCATCATCAATACATCATCATGATGACCAAAATTATGAATGCCCCCCAAATTATGAGATTAGAACCAGTGACAGTCGATAGACTTTGTAAGTTGCATGTGTGTGTCGAGAACCAAGAGCGCATCTAATCGGAAACCTGCAAACACCCAAGCATCTGCAGAATATCATATATACCAATTCTGAGGTAGGCATTCCCATACTCAGATCATAGACTAATGAAATCATAAACAAAGGTCATGGCCACCAATCATACACTGTGGATCCATGCCATGACAATATAGCATAGCCACCTGAATACACTGTGGATCTATGCGATAAATTTCAGATCAAGACGACATAGCCACGAATCATACACAGTGGATCTATGTGTCGCAAATTATACATACTCCATCGCAACCTGGATCATAAAGATAATATCCAGGGTCTTTAATCTCATCGCCCAAAGTATGAATCTAACCATGTGATTACATGTGTTGAAGTCGAACATGGCAGAAACCACTTGATTACCAGTCATTGATGTAACTATTAACAAGTGCGAGGGAAATCACCATTGATGTCAATGACTCCCAAGGTACTATAGTACAATCCATCGACTGTGAATAAATGATTTGATGTCGAACATCCGACAGAATCTTTTGATCAGGGGTCAATGAGGTAAACCCACTATCTAGAGTAAGGATAATGAGCTGAAGTCGACAGAACAAAACTCGTCACAAGAGGGCCTTATGTATCCCCCATCAATGACATGAAATGAGTAACAGAGTTTGAAGGTGAAACAGAGCATTTTGCAAATTGGACTGGACACAGGGAAGGCCGACACGGAGAGAATGGATAACTGCAGATGGACGACTCAATATAGGTGTCAGGTGGACTTCTCTTGAACATATGAATGACACGACCAATGATTTGGCAACATTGACTCAAAGATGACACATGGAATGACCTTGTAATCAATCGAAAGAGAGACAAATGGATTTCCCAAACTGGCTTCAAATGACGAATAGGGGGTGTCATGTTCAAGAGCGACACTTACTGCCAATCAATACGAAGATGAAACATATCCCTTTCCCAAATTTTCCCCCACCATTTCTAGCAAGTACCTCTTTATTTTTA